>JABASP010002439.1:0-20137 GCA_019776565.1 Sminthurinus signatus | reverse complement strand
GGAGAAAGTCTAGGAACTAAAAACATGGAGAATTTACATGATCATTTCCTTCCATGTTTTAGGTACTGAATTTTAAATGCATACTTACATTTTACATTTTAGCTAGATGCATGTCCCAATGTTCATACCATCCAAACTGCTTTTGTTACATAAAAGTCACCTCTTGGGAATTAAATGGACTGTTGTTGTTCATTTACTTTCACTATTGTACTAGTCTACTCAAGCAAACACTGCACACCATGTACTTTACCATATTGCGGTACTTTACTTATCAGAGATTGATACCAGAAACAGAAATACGAAAAAGTTTACAATCCTTATTACTATAATATACATGGTTCCTTGGATAATGTTGAATACATTCAGTACTAGATTAACTATTAGTCTTACTATATGTAAGCACAAAGAATTATACAAAAAGATTCAAATTTTGTGTGAAATAACTTAAACACGGGTAAATCATTTAGTTTTAAATTTTGATTTACAGGCTGTTGTAAATTGTAGAGAGACAGTTTGGTGAGTTCATGACCCTTCATTATTTGAACTTTGAACATAAAAAAGCAAGATGAATGGTCTTGTCGAGGGTGCAGTTGAGCATTGAAAAAAATATGATTGATTTTGCATTTTGCATCTCTGATATTGAGTTGTATAACGATTGCGGTTTATTTATTTGCTTATTTGAATACATTTACTGGGGAATACGATAAAAATGTATGAAATAATAATTATTAGTGTATAAATCTAGTTGCACATAGATTGTCAACTCTCTAATGTTCAATATGTCTAGACCTAGACTGACCAACATTCACGGACTTTTTTTGGTTATGTATCTATATTTTGATGATAGTTTAATGCCCCTGGAAAAAAGGATGATTTAACTGTCCACAGTCCAGAGAGTCCAGAATGTCGGAACTAAATATTGCTATTATATTATGTTATGTTATGTTAGGATAGGAGTAAATTACTCCCACTGAATTTCTTATAAACATGTCCCAAAGTTGACAATACACAATTACTATATAACTATACATAGTATGTAGAAAGTAGAAACTATATTGAGACACAGGAAAAACAAAAACTAATGTATTCCTCATTTACTTGTTTCGATGTACATATACATGTACTGTATGATGTATATTACATATTGAATCCAGATTGTAATAGATACATATACTCAAGATACCTTTACCTTTCTCTCATTATTTACTTGGGATATGACAAAATGTTGAGCTGGTGAAAGCTGTTGTATTTATTATTATTTCCTGATGGGAAAATGTCAAAAACTGGGAAAATATCAGAGGACAGAGGACGGGGAAAACACTTAAAACTTTGGGTACACTGTCATACACTATACTATACTATATTGTATCTTTTCATTTTATTATACCTGCGTGTATATTGTATATATTCTATATTCCATGTTTTTTTATAGTACATAAATGTCAGATACGTGTACGGTGTACGGAGGATCAGTCATTTATCCAAGCATTCATATACAAATGTACATTTGGAGTTTGGAGTTATGTACCTCCGTATATTAAAACCATTATCAATATCAACGAACTCATTGATTGGTCCTCCGTTCTGGTGCTCAGTAATAATAATAATAATAGCAATAGCAAGTCCCCAAGTCCATCGAGTAGTTAGTTATTGTCTCTCTTTTTCTCTCATTCTATATTCTATTTATTTGTACGCATACATAGAAATGTACATATTATGTACGTGCAGAGTGCAGAGGGGATGGATTACGTATGTAGACAGTAGAAAGCAAATGACAACATGGGACGTCGACGATGGATTGTCACTTCATTTTAGCAAAGGCAAACCTAGAGTTTATTGACACTCTCATGCAACATTTAATACTTCATTAAATACCACAAATCGACTAAAACTACTACCGCACCGGAACTGAATGTGAGCGTGGAACCAAATCATAGTAGATCTAAGTTTACTTACTTATACTACTCGATATCCAGTCTTTCACCATAGTCAATGAATGAATGAATGTATTTTTCCACTTGATACTGTATATTCCATTAAGCATTTAGCGGTGTCGCTTGGTCGGATTTTATTGTTTGGCTGCTGAGAATCAAATGACAGAAGATAGGAAAGGAGATTTTTGAGATTTGTTATGAAATCATAGAAAAACATATGCCTTTATATTTATTAGAGGAAATTTCCACTTACCACTTGAAATAATAATTTGTAACATGAATGAAACAAAATAATGTAAGGTACTGAGGAAATTATGATAGGAAAGGAAAGAACCTAACCTAACCTATTATACATTTACACAGTACAGTGACTCGAACTACAAAATAATACAAATCAAGCACCAAAATTTAGAACGAACGTGTATACATACATGTATCATTGTATCATGTATGAAATATAAAATCTATATTTAAATATTGTACGTCACCATTTCTGCTCAATTTGTGCGGCTTCCGTCATACACAATTCCTTGTTTTGTTTTAAACGACGTTTTTTCTGCAAAATCGGGACAAATTAATTAAGTATACATCCGTTCACGCTTGACATAGCCGATATTCCGATATTTCGTCAGTGCTATACACGCTTTTCAATAACTAAACTATGCACTGGTTATTAGTCTTAATTTTGTGAAGATTGGATTGATGAATACGGATTAAGCACCATTTATGAATATGAAGTTGTTGTTTATTTATTATTTACTTCTATCCTTATGCACATAGATAAAGTATATACTGTATGAAGTTTTGTTTTACAGTATAATAAAAAACGAAAATGATATCCACCTATAATTTTTTACTGGATTTATTTCATATTTTACAGAATTATCCCAGCATACAGTTCACAATGTTGAAGAATGTGAACAACTGATGGATTCGGGATGGAAGAATCGGGCTGTCGGAGCCACCCTTATGAACGCTGATTCTTCAAGGTAAATCATACTTACTCTACAGTATTGTACTACAGCAGTTTTTGAATACTAACTACTGTGACTACCCTTTTCAAGTAAAATTCAGTTTTTCAGTTTTAATTTTCACCGTTGTTTCCCGATTTTTTTAAAATTAGATCCCATTCCATTTTTACGATCGTTATTGAGATGATGGACCACAGTGACAGTTCAATTAGACAAGGAAAATTAAATCTTGTTGATTTAGCTGGAAGTGAAAGGCAGACAAAAACGGGTATGAAAAAAAATAAATATAGGAGGATATGAAATATCTTTCATGTACCTATTTCAGATTTCAGTAATAACCTGGTAAGATTAAAAAAACATAATTAATCATTAATAATTTACTTACCTAAACCTATTACTGACTTTGTATAGGGGCAACGGGCGACAGACTGAAAGAAGCAACGAAAATTAATTTATCCCTTTCTGCCCTGGGTAATGTTATCAGTGCTTTAGTGGATGGAAAATCTAAGCATATTCCATATCGAGACTCCAAATTGACTCGTCTTTTACAGGTACACCAGATAAAAACAAATATATGTACAATGTACAGACTGTATGCAATAGCTCATTAGCCATAATTCGTATTAACTTGATTGCAACTTTGAAATCTGAAGCATGTCTATTGTCCATACGTACAACATATATAATAAACGGAATGTTTACTGAATTAGGATTCATTGGGGGGGAACACAAAAACCCTGATGGTGGCTTGTGTCAGGTACTTTTAATCCTAGATTTGATTAAAATATGACTATTTTATTTCAGAACTTTTGTGAGGCATTTTTCGCGTTGAACTAAACATATTTTGAAACCATCCTATTTGTGATTTACAGTCCAGCAGATAACAACTACGATGAAACTTTAAGTACACTACGATATGCAAATCGAGCAAAGAATATTAAGAATAAGCCTAGGTAAGAAATCAGTTTTAATTGAAAGAAAAAAAGAGTCCTAAATTCAGAAAGTTTTGCTATATATTTTTATTTGTCTTTTTTACCCCATACTTTATACACTCGTTTTTAAATCAGACTAAACTTTATATTGATTTTTCAAAAAAAATGAAGGGTAAACATGGATCCAAAGGACGCCCTCCTCAGTGAGTATCAGGAAGAGATAAATAAACTGAAAAAACTGTTGGAACAGCAGCGACTTGAAGAAAATAACAATAATGTAATCACACCTACAAAGAACCAACCTGTTATTTCTGATATCGATATTGAATCCGAGAAGGATAAAATTCGTCAAGAGTATGAACATCAGCTCCAGTCCCTGAGGCAAAGTTATGAAGCAGAGCAACAAAGTTATGCTAAATTACAAGCGGATGTGGAGTCACTGAAAGATCAGTATCAAAAGGAATTAGATCAAGTTCAAAAGGAAAAGAATCTACTCAGGACTGAGGCAGAGAATAGTGAACTGAGTCCGGAACAACTTGAAGCATTAGCCAGGTTTACATACACTATTAGAAATATAATATTATACAATTATACAGTAAAATAAATATTAGATAAAATATAAAACTATCTTTTGCTATGATTATCAAAATCAAAACTGATTATTCTTTATTCGTATACGTAAAATTTTTGTGTAGATTACAAGAACTTGAGCAGGAAATGGTCGGTGGTGAACGTAAAGATGACCAGGAGCTCATAGAAAAAAGACAGAAACAGAAAAAGGTAGCAGAGAAAAGAACCAAATTAGCAGAGGCTATAAATAAGAGTGATGACGATGACGCCCTGTTACTTAAAGCCTATGACAATATTCAAGAAGAATTAAGAGCAAAAACAGATGCTCTTAAAAAAACTAAACAAAAGGTAAAGAAAAACTACAGTTAAAAATAAAAGACTCTGATATCAAGGATAATTTATAAAGAGAAAGTAATAATATATTATTATAGGTATAAAATATACAAAATTTTCCTTTACTTTTGTGATTCGTATAGATAAGAGCATTGGAAAGAGAAATATCCGATTTACACAGTGAATTTCAGAATGATAGAACAGACTACCTCGAAACCATTCGTCGCCAGGACCAACAATTAAAACTACTGCAAGGTTTACTAGACAAAATACAACCGACTATACGAAGAGACTGTAATTACAGTAATTTAGATGGTATCAAATCGGAAGCGCAATGGAGTGATGAAACACAAAGATGGAAATTGCCAGAACTGACTGTTATGAAAACAAAACTTCCTCCTGCCAACGGAATAATGCCTCTGAATCAAAACAACAATTCAAATAATCGTGTCCCGTAAGTTTCTCATGTCCTTTAAAATTTTAAACTCAGTTGCAGTTCCATACTTTACATCTTATTTTATTCTATGCACTGAAATAGTTTATATACTTTTATGATGAATAATATTAATTTTTAATGGATTATTGATGAACCGTTGTAGCTCAAGGACTGCTCCAGCACGCATTTCAAGTTCCAGTGATAACGAAGGAGACGATGAGGAAAATAATCGGAGCATTTTAATTAAGGTAGAAAAAATGTGTAAAAAAAAAGCTAAATTATTTTTTACTTTTTAGTGATATCCTGTAGCACAAAGAGTCATTCAAATTCATAATATTTAATGTTTATATAATGCTTAGAAATTTGAAAACAACGATGGCGATTCATTTGCTGAGAATTATTTTAAGCCTAAGAGGGCTACAGGTAATCAACACTGAAATTACAAGAACGATGCTGTATATTCTACATTTTGCATTCATGATGGTTTTTTAAAAACCAATATAAACATGTTTTCCCCTGTGTATTTTTAGAATTATTAATGAAAGCTCAACAAGACTCCTCCCGCGTCGTAAACAAGTGGAAAGGTCACCAAAGTATACAAAAAATAACCATATTAAATTTTACACGCTTTTGTATTTCGTGCGTTTCCCTAAATATTTTGGCTTGTAGTTTTTGTTCCTAATAACCAATAACCACAATACAAAATAAACCCCTTTGGCCTTGTACAAACAAAAGCCATTGTAGTTTTTGTAGTTGCGTTTCATTCTAGTAAAATGTGTGTAAAAACTAAACTAAGACGTTTTGCATTTTGCACAACAGTAAAATGTTAAAGTAATAAATTTTATGAAAACAAAATAATGAAAATAAATGTTAAAAATGTAGTTTTTCTTGAATTACACAGATATTGCTCAGAAATCTAATGGAGTGAATGGCAATGTACTATTAAATAACTGGAATAATCATTTCAACACTATAAATACTGCTAGTCATAGTTGGAATCCTTCACCTGTTCAAAATGGCTGGAGTTCAGGTTAGTTAAATTTGAAATTTGAATGTGGTGTGAAATGATTATTACAAACAACAAAAGTATACAATACGGTCTTACGAATCACGAAATGTACTTAAAACACCTTTTGTTACTTTTATTACTCATTTGATAGGAGGAAGCCATAATGGATTTTTGAGTAGCCCTGAAATGAATATAAGAAAACCACGCCGTCTTGATGCCCTCCCCATTGACGCTATCAAAAAGAAAATGAAAGATATTCAGGCGATTCCCACTATAATTAGTAATTAGTCAATAAATAATTAAATATAGGGTGTAATTATTTCTATAATGTATAATGTATCGTGTATAGTACTTATTCCTTACTTACTGAAGGTACCCTGAACTCTTACCTCCTACATATGTATACTATACAGAAAATAATAGTTTATATCTCTCAAATATATATATATATATATATATATATATAAAGCTGTACTATGTAAGAAACCAAAAATGAGGAAACGAAAGTATTCTTAAAGATATACGAAACCATTATTATAAAAATATTATAAAAAGTTACTGTGCATTCATTTTTACCAATCAGTAAGCGGATACAGGTACTACTAATTACTGTAATACATTATGCAGCATTTAGATGTATCATATAATTATTATAAAATCAGGAAGGTGTATTATATACAAATAGATATAAAATATCTCCAAACAATGTCCTATACAGGAATCAGTAATATAAAAAAATCATTTTTACATAAATCTGTCAACTTGTGTGACACATCAATGAAATTTTTCTGTTTCGTTTCTGTGAACATACACATGAATGTTGTCGCAAACCATAGTCCTAAAAACTATGGAATAAAGTAATACAGAGTATTAGTATTTATAAAATATTCTATTTACAATCTACAATCTACAGTTTGTAGTGCTACCAGCTAAAATGTAAGCAAATTAGAACACGGAAGTAATGAAATTATACAATAATTAGAATCTAATCTGTGTTGTGTATGAATTGCAAATTGCAAAAACCTGTTATTTTTCTCTGTATTATGTGGTTTTTAAATTGAATGTTTTATATTTTCTTTACTTTGTGTTTGATTTAATTACTATTTTGAACGATTCTTTTGCATTGATATTGACAATGTTTTCAGAAATCCATCCAAAATTACTTCTAAGTTTTAAGTACTGTATTCATATATAGGGTATTGTGTATATATTTTTTATGAGTCTTATGCTACTGTGTAATTCAGCTGCTTCTGTACCTATACTTAAATTAGTAAATTTCATGTACCTGGACAAAATAAATATGGGTTAATTTGAGATCCATGTTTACATCTTAGAATCGCAATTTCCAGTCTAAAGTAATTAGACTCGAATCTGACTATTTATTCATTTCATTATCATTTCATGTATTTGTTAACAATTTGAATTTAAGGCCTGAAAAATGTTGCATCTTACCCATATGCTATAAACAAATGAAAAACGAAATCACACTCCACAAGCATACAAAAATCTCAATTCGCAACTCACTTCTGATTCCAATGAGTTCAGAATTAGTCCCTTCCGCTTGTCCTTACCTATTCCATGGGTACTATCAGTTGTCGTCTACATAGCATCAGAGACCTTGAATATCGTTGATAACGGGCAATGCCGCATTCTCAATGTCTTATTTCTATCAGTGTGTATATTGTATATGCTTGCTGATATCGTATATTATGATATAGTACTGGGAACTTCCAACGCCTCATCTACTGAAAAATCGAAGTTTGCCATGGTATGTTTTAATAATATGCAATTTTTAAGACACTATATAGTGTTTATATAAATTATATTTAAAGAAATAAATGTCTGAGTGTCTTTTCTGTCCAAAAACTCTCTCATCAAAGTTTGGTTTCAATAAGTAAAATAATTTATTATTACTCTTGTTTTTCTTGCTGTAAGCTGTAACAGTAAAGTCAATGTCATGGATTATGGAGTTTTTGTTTCATGTTGTGTTTTCTGTACAATGTTTGAATGTTTTTTTTCATATTACATAATATAGATTGTATGTAGAATGTAGACTTTCGACATTCTTATTCATATTTTCATTGCATTTTTCTTATGTGGGCACCATAATAATGTAAAGTGGAATACACATATACTTTTAGGATACTATCATGTTAAATTTGTTCTTCATAAAATTTTTCAGCATAATGTTTTCTTTCTTCTTTGACATACTCTTCTCATTCATAAATAACAATGTATATATGTATAACATATTTTATAGATGATATTATACAGGTTTTAATTTTTAATTATTTGTGATACATATTAATTTGTATAATATATTGCGCTTTCATATACTTGTAATTATTGTAATAATTATTATTTTCTTATACATATATACTCTCCATATATTTCTACAAGCCATCACACGAATTCTCCCATAAAATCCGTTGTTACATATTTTATCATCTTACGCTAACAGAACATTTTAACTACGAGTTTATCTGAAACAGTGAACAACAGAGAGAGAGACAGTATTTATTTTCTCCATTCATGCCGTTTTTTCCACATTACTTACGTTTACTATAAATCTTTTTTGTAAATATACCTTATACTTTAAAAAGTAGTATTATATATAATATAGTATGTGTTTTATTACATAACAATAGAGATGAATATTGCAAATGTCGGTAATTTCGACAAATCTTTTCCTGGTAGTTAAAAATTGGCATTTCTACATAAAAGTTTCTAGTCTTGTTTCTAACTATATAGTTTTACAGGTAATGGGCCATAGATCACACACTATAGTATAGGTTCAATATTCAATAATGCAATATGGAGCTATTTAAGAGTTTAAACGTAGTAAAATGAATGTATTTATTTATTTGGTATTTATTGTTATTACAATTTTTTTAAGTAGAGTAGAAAGGAATTAAAACACTATATGGGAGAATTCGTACAAGGTGTAGGAGTAATAAATTATTTATATTATACATTTTTCAGCGGCACATTAATATGCATAAATAGTACAACAAAATTTCGAGTTTTTTCCCTAAAGTTTTCACTACATATGTGTTTTTCGATTTTCCGTAACACTCTAATATACTCTATATCATACTACTCGGATATTGGATATAATATATCATACAACAGATAACACATTTTCATTGAACAATATAACACAACACAAGGAAGCTCAAAAACAAACACGGGTTTATAGCTTTATGTATCTTTGAGGCAAATTGAGATGACGTGTAAACATTACACACATAATATAATATTTAAAGTATAATATAGTCATAATATTTTATAAATTATATATAACACAACACAAAATATAATAATATTATCTAAGGATAATATAATGTATTTTATAATATATAAATGTAATGATATTTCATGTTTACTAGACTAATCATGGTACATGGTACTATATATGTAATAAATAAATAAAAAGCTCAAATGCATAGCACGTATCTATTATTTTGTACAGGTATTCAATACATGAGAATATTTAATATTTGAGAGAGTTCATCTCATGATAATATAATATAATAATTACTATAAGTAGAGAATACTTTTAAAAAGTAAATGCATGTTTATAGGAAAAAGAGAGGTAAACATTTTATCCTACTTGTTCTTTCACCTAACCGTGTAATATAATATAATATAGCCGAACTATATAAAATATTGAAGGCTTAATATGTTATAATAAATTTTAGAACAAAAGGCTCTCATATATTATGTTATATACATATGTATTTTACTTTAGGGTGCATATCTATATTATTATATATGTATGTATTATGTATATATGTATATCTGAGTAAAAAAATTGGACTGAAACTTTTGTCCATAATATGTCACCACACTATCAATATAATATATAATATGATTCACATCTCAGCAATGATTTAAATAGTTAAACTTTATGTATATATATATATAGCTTTTCTGAGGGTAGCAATCAACTACAACCTCTGTCGTAGATACTTTTACTTTTTTATACGAAAGCATTCTGGTATACTTTCACTAACTTTCACCATAGACGTTAGATGTACTTTATATGTTCTAATATGTATTATTATACATATATATACATGATTTTTCTACTTTCTACGTACTAGAATTTATTTTGGCTAATTAAATATATATAATAATAACTGATAACAACAAATTATATAGCAGGACTCTACAAGAGTTTGAGATTTAACCGTTTTCACTTTGTAATAATAATTAATAATTTTTAAACCTATCTCTCTACGTACATCATCATATAAGATGTATTATAATAACAATAACGCTAAACAACTAAAATTTTGCACTAACTTTCAGGTAATGTAAAACACCCATCATACTTAAGGCTTTGCAAACATATCCTTATCGTACCAAATACACCAAAATCCTTTCACTTGGCACGGGTGACTGTGAGCACAGTCAGTAGATTTTACATGTCCTCAATGACAGTACAAAATTTGAGTTGTATAGATTTATATGTAACAACTGATTACTCATTATATACGTTTTGTCTTTCATTTTTTCAATATACAGGTAAGAGTGTGTGAACAGTGAATAGAATGTAGGTTTTGTGGGTGCATCTTTTCTCGATTATTTATTATGCACCTCGTCATTTTTTCATAGTTTTCTTTCACTATTATATCAGCTACAGCATGAAGTCATCTACAGTCTAAAAGACAAAATTTGGAGGTACGATATTTTACCTCAACATACAATGTTTTAGTTTGATACAGTATGATGATACAGAGTATACAGTATCTGTGTTTTTGTTACTTATCTATAACGGTTAACAGTAAACATCATTTTTAAACACAAACGTATCAATAAACATATTTGAGACTTTTTTTTCATTCCTTATATTTTTATGACTAACAAAGAGTTTAAGAGCCCAAGTGCTCATGTTTTAAAAAAAGAAAAAGTAACATGTACCTTAGAATACCTTAGAATACCTTTGTTAAAATTTGATGTTTATGAATTACGATGTACATAAACCTTGATGGGCAGTGTATCAGCTATGACGGATATATATATATAAATACGTAATAAATATACTGTGAAAAGGAACAAAGAGATTGCTGTATATATAATATATATATACAGAAGAAAACTTTGTTCTGATACCTTCTAGGATAATAAAGTATCAGTTTCTTATACAAAGTTCGTCACTGTAGATTTTTAAAGGGTATTTATAAATTAAAGTTGAAATTCACAAAGTTTGTAGTTTGTATAGGAATGAATTTACTGTAACAAGTTGAACTTATATTATAGCATGTAGAAAAAGAATAATTTGTGCAAGTTAAATATGAAATACGGGAGAGAAGGAGGTATAATATATATATACCTATGTATGTTTTTGTTTGTGTGTGTACGAATTATGAATGTATTTGATAGGATGAACAACAGCTGGTCTATGAACTTTGTATGTAATGTAAAATGTAAAGTATGAGCGTGTCAACTTGAGTTGAGTCTATTACAAATACAAGAGACATTTTTTCGTTTCTTTTTTACTTTTGATCTTGTCTCACTCTGTAGATAGAGCTGGAGCAGTAACTTTAATTAATTAATTAATATTTATTAACCGAGCCAACTAACTGGAACCCATGTCGGCTCCGACTCCTATACAAAAACAAGAAAACAAATTATGAATACTGAATACCTATGCCTACATACATAGTTGTACGTTTTGTACGTATAAACAGTAAACAGTAGTACAATTGGTTAATACTAATTCCTAATAAATATGAATGAAATTGGGTAAAAGAATATACACATTTTTTCTTACCACTTTCTTGACGATTTTAACAAGTTTATCGAAGGCTTTCGTGAGATCGTCATTTACGATTGTTTCTGAAATTACAAACAAATGGTACATAAATCATTATCATTCATAATTATCTGATTCATACATACAGTTGAAATGTGAGGAAAACTTGATTTACCGTCAAACCAATGGCCATATAAGAATTCAATTCGTTCTGCACTTTTTATGATCTCATGAAATTCTTCATCCTGAAAAGGAAAATCATCAAATCAATAAAACCCTCAACAACTACATACTTTTCTTTTGTTGAATTACCCATTTTCAAATGTATACATATGAAATACATTTATACATAATTTAATACATTATTTGACTGCCATTACATGTTATTGTATTATTATGTTCTTTTCTACTTATATTATAGTAAAACTATCACGAGGGAAAATGTCAAAAATATTGTACAAGTCCATAGTAAAGTTCTTGCACTGTACACTGTACACTGTACTGTACACACTACATAGAGAAGTTGGGTCAATCAGTTTAATTAAAGTGAAGAAGTTTTATATGTCATGCTCTATTTAACTGTACAACACTACTATTTTTTACAAATGCTCCCATAACTAGAAGTATTTTACTATATTATTATTATGCAATAGATCACTATGAAGCTATTCATCACTCATATACAAAAGGTAGAAGGCCAATACACTATATAGAGTTTATTAAAAGTACTAAACTAAATAATATAATTCTTTATTAGGGTATTCGGTTAAAAAAGGGTTTACATAACTAACGCTAAAAATACCCAGTTTCACCTTTACAAACCACAAAAAAGTTGACTTTTGGTGTCAACTATAGTGAGTTAAAAACTGCAATGGCAATCTCAATAAAGCGAAAGAAGTAGGGCAAACATTTACAATTTAAAATGTGTGTGACTAGTGACTAGTGAATGCAGAGAGAAAGTGCGGCAGAGAAAGCAAGGGGGAATTCAAAACTAATAAAAAAAAGGAATGTATAGTAAGTATTATATAATAGTTTATTTTTAGTAGTATCTATACTTAACCTGCACTACAGGTATGTTATATTTTATATTCTGTACCATACTTACAAAATCTATAACAGAATACTGAAATATAAATGCATATATATATGTGTATATACATATATACATCTGTATGAACGGTAGCTAATGATATCTCGCTATTATATTTAAAAACACGCAAATGAAGATGCACATATATTCTTCCTCTTTGACACCTCCAACAAAATCTAAAGATTACTTTATCTACATTTTATTTATATTGAATGTACTTAAAAACGGCATTAAAAAGGTTAAGAGTAAAGCAGAAGAAAAACAAAATAAATAGTGATAGTGTGAGAGAAAGTCTGATCGTGTATATAGCGTGTATAGTTTTTTTTAAAAAACGTTTTGAATTCAGAAATGACATGGTACCATTATTGATAGTATAATTATGATTACTATAGCATGAACTATATATACATATAAATGTTGTAGTACTACAGTTTCAAATTGTTAAGTTACTGTTCTTGCAAGAAAATTGAAAATCTAAAAATACTATACATGTAGTTCATAAAGACATAGTCCGATAAAAGTATAAAAGTTATACATAATTATAATGAGTCATAAGAATATTTTAAATATAAATAATTATAGCAATAAAAAACTAGTATACTGATTGTTAGTAAAGTTAAATGAATATAATGAACGAATCATTTGTTTGTTTGTACTACATAAATATATTATGTTTTTTTTTTACTTTTAAAATATAAAGTGCTCATTTAGGAAAAAAAATAAGGTAGTAGTAGAATATAGGGAACATACGTTAAAACAACGAGAATTGCTCTCGTCAAAGGTCGACTTGGCTCGACTTTTATGTCGACTATCCTTCAGGACCTAAAACATATGGAATATTTCTTATCATATAATATATAAAACATAGTATGCCGTACACGTGTATGGTATCTATAAAATATAGGTACGTTACCATATATGAGCAAATGCTAATCCAAATGCTTCAAATAGTATATATAGTGATCCCCCTACTAACTTAAGCAGTACATATAAAGTATAAAAGTACCAAATAATGTTCAAATATATAGTAGACCAAAACCAGGTTTAGCATTTGGTCATATACGGTATACATATACGTATATTGATGAAACTCTATATAAATTGTGGACCACAAAAAAGTGAAATAGTTTCACAGGAGGGGAAAATGAAACAAAAAAAAATGCTTTGGCCAATTAACCAACCATTTCACACATAATAATAATAATAATAATATTAACAATAATAGTACAACAGCTTATATAATAATTAAAATCCACATCCACCAAAAATACAAAAAATCCACATCCACATGACATCCACATTGACTGGCAAAAAATTGCAACGTGACTTTTTTACATACGAATATTTTATAATGGGTATATAGTATATATTTTATGACAGTTATTGATAATATATATATAACGGCAATGGTATGACACGCTTTAACTTAGCAAAAATCAAATTTATAATATAGTCTGACTGGAGAAATATGAAGGAGAAAATACATGCAGAACAAAAATACACCAGAGTAAATCCTACATGTAATATATATATATATTTGATTTCTATCATGACCATAACCACGATAGAAGATCTGATATAGCAAAAAGAGAGAGAGAGTATTTGTGATTTGAGTACGTCTTACGTCAAACGGTGGTGGTTTGATAAAAATAATATGTGGTTTAAATTCTTGTCCTCGCAGCATTTTCAGGGCTTGACTATGAGGATTCAGGATACAACTCAGTCCAGAATTTACAATGCTCCGAACATTTTCGCTAGCCCTATTAGAAAGGAAAAAGAATAGGCGATAAATGAATTGAAATAAATAGATTAACCAATAAAAGAACACCATCAAGCTGAAGTTTCTCTCGCTAATTTAATAATACAGAATACAGAGGTTGTTGATGGTGATGACGAGTGAAAGGAGATCAATAATACTACTACTACTTTTATTCTACACTACAGTAATACATAATACTTTCCTCTTCCTTTCACCATTACTTGTCTCCATCTATAAAGTACACTTGTACAATGTATATGTACATATATATGTACATTGTACATACTGGTATTTTTTTTGTTCATCCATCTTTTTATTAAAAAATTCCTGGTACATGAATAGCATTGTTCGTGGTGTACTACAACCATAAAAAAGCTATAAAAGGAAACATATCATTAAGCTGTACATTGTACGTACGTTCCATATAGATTCCCTTTGTATTCTCCGAATTCGAGAAACTTGCCGGCCGCAATGTCTTCTTCCATCTTTTCCCTAGTGACGAAAAAGTATTCCTTCCCATTTACTTCTCCAGGTCTCATGGCTCTTGAGGTATCTATTAGCAAAAAAATTCATTAATGTTTTAGAATTAATTATATCTACCACAGATCAAAATCACCAAAACAAAGTATGCGGTATGTACATCATAAAAATTGGTTTAAATCTTAATTCTGAGCTCGGAATTAGATTATACAGATTTTATAGAGAGTCATATACATAAAAAAATGTTCTTTGTATGTTCACCCCTGGTTTATTATTTCTAATGTATGTCCAGAACAATTCGAGTTGACTTACTGAGCACTGGCAACTGGCTCTCAATAATATATCCGAACCCTTTGAAAATGACCTAATCTTACCCATAGTCTACACACAGTATTCACTATTTACACAACTCTTTTATTGATACGGAAACATTCATGCATCTGTATTATAGATGTCTTATAAATTCCAATAATCTCTTTTATTACACCAATTGACTAAGTATTAGGTACTAGGTACATGCAACATTATGAGCATGTATTGATATTATTATTAGCGTTCTCAGTTCTAGGCTCTATGTTCTAGGTATTCAAGTCAATGTTTTTATGCATGGGCTACATCTATAGCCGAGTGGAAATAAAAAACAAGATGTGTTATACTTACAAGGTATAGTTGTTTTGTACTTTACGGGGTCGAGGTCTATCAGACGTCTATGGCAGCAGCAAGGTACATAAAGAGAAAGAAATCAACCATAAATAATGATTAACCCGAAGGAATTTCCGAAAGACTTTCAATATAATATATTTATACATAATGAATAACAAAATTATACACAGCTTTTTCCAAGTTGAGTACTTTTGCATATATATCCATCTAGGTATTTCCTTTATACCCTAGACATTAGACATTAGATTGGATTGTACATTGTACAACATGAACAATGTAAAATGTAGAATAGCAAACACACACACACACAAAGATTCATAGTTCAAGAAGATAAAGAATTATGCATGTATGAAAAGAATATCGATCAATCTCCACCAATGTATATTTAGGTACTCGTAACTAGTACTAGTAATAATAGTCATATGAAAGAATCATATTTCACCCGTAAAAGAAAGCACCGCCACTTTCTTTGCTTTCTTTACTGCATAGTTTTGATAGATTCTCACATTTGATCTCTCTAGGGTTTGAATGTTTCCTAGTTGCTAGATATTAGATATTAGTTTTTTCCCCCTTCAACTTTCTATTGTCAGGAAAAGAATCTAAAATCTAGATACGTGTGTGTGTGTGTATATGTGTACATTGTGTATAAAATGTATAATATCTAATATCTAATATATATCCCTCCCTTTTTTACTTTGATATCTCTTACCTTTTGAGTTCGTTTCTTCCAACCTGCAAAGAAGAAGAAGAAAAAAAAAGAGAAAAGATCCATTGTAATATAAATCCGTACATAAACGAGAAAAGCTTTTTGTCATGAAATATGAAATTTAAAAGAGAAAATTCATTTTCCTTACTCCTGGAGGTCCGATGAGCACGATGGGGCGGTACCAGCCTTGTCTTGGATACAGCTTTGCCACTTCCTCATAAGTTGCTATTTCCTCTCCTACAAATCCAAGATCCAAGATTACACACACATAACATACAGAATTGGTCTTTAGTCTGAGCAATAAGTAGCCATAAATGTACGTGCAGTTGGGCTAGCATTTGGAGAAATTCGGTATACATTATTCACTGCAAAACTTAATATTTGTTCAACGATAATTTTTTCATTTCCGGTTCATCCCTTACATCTTATATTATACTAATGATTTATTATGACACTCTATATAGGATGTAATTGGTAATAGAATTTAGTATTATTATTTATTATGCTTGTAAAATGAATGTGAGTAAAAATTACTGTCAAGATCATCTGCTTCAGTCAAATCGTAGACTATTTTCTTTGTTTGCTTTGAACACGAACCACCACCAACAACTGAATTTTTTAAAATGACACTCCCTGGACCTGTCGTAGTCGCAAGCTTACAAGGTGAACAATCAACTACAACACAAACCACCAAAAACCCTTTCAATATTCCAAAGCGTTATGCTCCAAACACAAAGACATTTAACAAGTGTTGAGTGTAAAACAATTACAATAATCCCATTCCAATTTACTCCAATTCATAATAAGGGTAACAAAACACAGAATAGGAAAAGACATTTCAGACACAAAAAACTACGAACAAAATTAAGAAGCAAACAAGGGAGCATCAATTTCATTGTTGTAAAGAAACAATCATAGACAATACGATACATTTGACGCATTGTAGAAAATTCAGAAACGGTTCGACAATTATTAGATTAAAGATTAAAGAATAGCAAAAAAAATTTATATACATGCTCATGTTTGATTTAACAGTTTGATCAAGTAATTCAAAAGGGTACAAAAAGCGTAAACAAAAATAAATCTCACTCGCACTCCAATTCTCAATTCTTAATAAAATTACGGTAATGAATTTTATTAGCATTAAACGAAATGATTGGGTATCGAAATGGGTATTATGCGGACAATAAAAATACGTACAATTCATGTGCAAAGTGTAGCATGAGTTATATAATATAAAATATAATACTGTAACAGTACAAATAAAAAATATTGCTGAAAACAAGCTCTTTTTCCATGCTATTTGCAGACAGAGAGAAAAAATAATGACTACTGTGAATGAAACAATAAAATTCCACGTCTACTGCTTTGCCTGTTAGTTGCTGTTAATTACGTGAGAATATAGTATGTATATTGCCTCATTTTTAATAGTTGGAGAAGTTATAAAATATTTGTGTTTTATGCATAGATACAGCAGATTCTACTTCTATATATCAGGTCATTATAGTTTATATAGTATTCAGTATTAGTAGCACTAGCAGAAGTATAAAAAGGAAGAAGTATTTATACATACATATCTCTATGCTTGTTATAAGATTTATTAGTTAAGAGAGAGAGTTATCGTATTTTTTTTAGAATCATTCAGACTGATTGTAAGTAGATATCAAGATGTATGAAGAAAGAGAAAGCGACAGAATATATTATAATACAGAATATGAAATACTTTCCTATGAGTTATTAGTACAAAAAGGTATACCATACCAAACATGTTATTTTGTTATTTGTTATTTATTACTTCTGGAGTTATATCATGCAAAATATCAAAGAGTCTAAATTATGAATTTTACTATATTGTAATAGTAGCAGTCAATCTCTTACCATTATTTTCATTCTCTGCCGTTCTTGCAACCAGTACTCGTCGTTCTTGTAATGCCCGACTCGGGATTAGACCCGCTCTCATCGTCCTATCACCTTCCCTTCTTGCTTGCCACCTTAAAATAACAAAAAGAATCATTTACATACTAAATTTATACTGCATACAAAGGGAATATAACATAGTGGATAGAGGAGCGAAACAGAACAATACTTTTATTCATGGTCTAGAAATGTACTACTAGAATTTCAAATATTGCTTAGTATGTATTATGTGTGAAGACGACAAGTTCTTTTGGCTTCTCATTCTGGACTCTATCAACACCAACCGCAAATTCTTTACTGGCACATAATATGTATTATGCATGTAGACAGTATATTATACGTAAGAAATTACAACAATAATAATACAGAACAGAGAAAAGGAGATTTTACCAGTATAGATCGTCTTGGCTGACAACATGTAGAATATCTCCTTTGACGAAATTTAAGCCCGCATCTTGACATGGAATGTGGGGATCATCTTTTGAGTCAAAGTTAAACAAGCACCGAACTCGAACTTTAGATTCACGCTGAATCATCAAGGGGAGGAAGAAAAAGAGAAAAACAGAAGTAAAGATAAAGTTCAAAACATTCAGATGAGAAACAACTGTCCATATTGTACAAATAAATATAATGACTTTGATGGCTTAAACGAGAAGGAACAGAATACAATCATATGTAAAGGAGATGGAAATAAAACTTTTAATAGATATAAAACAGTCACATCATGTATCATGTATCTACAGAGTAAACACAGTATATCTACTATCTATTATGTATTGTGTATAGTACAGTGCACACACACTGGTATCTATTCTCATCTTCTCGTTTAAACTCATATTTAGTAATCTAGAAACTGGAATTATACATATAATACATTTAAAAAAACATGGATAGTTCCATGTAAAATAGTTATATTATGAGCTTACTTTTGCTCGACCCGTTTCACTGGCTGGTATTAATTTGAAGGTGATGGTACCTTCAGAGTTTTTGAGAATTTGAAGAACATCATCCGGAGTTTTTCCTTCCACAGACAGACCATTTACCTTTAATACACACACAATGAGAGTAAACTCAATATCGTCTAAGATTTCTACCCATTTCTACCAAATTCTGGCATATTTAAAGAGCAGAGACTATAAAATATCTGTAATCATTATCATCATGTATGTGAATAAAATATACCTCTACAACTTCATCACCGGGATATATTAATCCAGATCTGTCGGCTGCGCCTCCATGCTTTATTTTTATCGTACATACCACAACATGAATAAGGAAATGATTAGTATACTTGCGTTTTACTAACTATGATTTATCACGGTATGTTTTATTGTACTATAAATATGCCAAAGTTCTAAGCATACCACACACCACACATATAGTATTGTATACTTTGTATCATACACAATAATATAAATAATACGAGCCCTCAGAAAAAAATATTATTATGGTGAATGATGGGTTTTTTGGTCGAATATATCATTGAATATCATTAGAATATCATGAGAATCTCATTGAGCCTTATTAAAATATTACTAAAATCTCATTAAAAATATTGAAATTTTACATGTGATGA
>JABASP010002438.1:0-20149 GCA_019776565.1 Sminthurinus signatus | reverse complement strand
ATATACATAAAAATGGCTCAAAATCAAACGGATAATTTTGAGGATGAAGTTGATACGGAAAAGTGTGTGAGTGAAATTGAAAGTGAAGCGGAAGTGGGAGTCAACGAAAGTGAGTGTGAATTGACTAGTAATATTAACAGTGGTCACAGTAAAAGTGATGAAGACATTTCAAATTTAAATTTAAAGATGGATTCAAGTGAAATAAATAATTTGCCGGATCAAAATTTGAGTACAATGGCCGAGTTGAGACTGGAAAATTCATTTTGTTCGGATTGTGATGAAGACAAAAATTATAGTGGTGGTGATTCTATGAGTTTCCTTGAAAGTCGTGTAGATTTGGATGCTGCCATTCTCTTGGGATCAGCTGATTTATCTGATGTCATTGAATATATTCAGTCTGGAGATTTGAGCTTTACCAGAAGCACTGGAAATTTTAATGAGGAACTTGAAAGGTATGTATCTATATTATGTATTACGTACAATATATATGTAAACATGTATATGTAAAACTTTTACTGTTCTATCTATTTTACACCGTTAATTACGTACAGTACTAGTGATAAATAGACTGTAATTACACACTTTGTATGTATACAGATATTTCGTCATACTGTTACGTGCCTTGATAAATAGTTCACACTGCTACTTTATGACAGATGACAGACAATGATGTTTGAGACACGCATTATTTATTCAAAGAGTGAATGAATCATATTATAATTATATTTTTACAAAAATTTCGATAAATTATTTTAATATCATGTCATTATTTATTTAAAACCGTGTCAAAACTCAGCACTCATCAGATTCACAGTGAATTAAATTGTTTGGATTGAAAAGCTGCCTTTTTTAACTGTTTTTCATTTTGCATGTTGTCTTCTCTAAAAGCTCCGATGTACAGATGTTTCCCTATGTGCATTGTGTTTTTGAACACAAATATTTTTCAGTGCTGCCAAATGCTAATGTCTGTACGACTGCGAATGTTTAACTGTATGATTTGTTTGTTCAGGTTTTTAGACTAAACTCCAATATAGTAATAAGTAATAGAAAGTCGTGATTTTTATAGAATACTTTTCTGTTTTACTACTAAATATACACAGTACACAGTAGAGTAGTATGTACACTGCATAATGTACAAAACAATTGTATGCGTAAGTACACTGAATGATGCATTCTGTTTCATAGCAGTTGTACAATTTTGATTTGTGTACCTATATTATAACCTATAAGGATCTTTGATAAACTTATAAGCATATTAATGGTAATTCTCGTGGCAAAAGGTTAAAGTGTTCAGTGTTCATACTCAGGAATACAATCAACTATCAAAAATGAAGCAATATTAAGTACTGTACTGAAGATTGTATGAGATAAGAAAGAAGTCTGCAGTGCCTATACAGATATTCCATCTTATGCTGGACAGAGAAATCAAAAAGAATTTAGTACGAGTGAAACTAAATGTTTACGGTAAACCGTACTTGTACACGTGCCTTGTGCAAAAGTAGGTGTTCAACTGTGTCCAGAGTGTCTAAAATTTAGATTTTGGAGCGTGTATAATGCATAATATGCTATAAAACGATACATATGACTTGGTGGTTGATGTTGATGGATAGTGTTGACTTATTTCCTTCAAACTGAACTGAAAGGGAATTAAATTGTCTTAAATTAAATTCATCTCATTATGCTTAAAATGTATATTTATTCATTCACACACAACTACAACTACACAAGTACAATTGCAATTACAAGTGAGTGCAAGTACTTTGTAGTCACTCAACTTATTAGCAGTAATTATTACCCTCGTGTTATTGCATCCTTACATACATACGACAAGCATCTTGTGTTGTGTATTGTGTATGATGTATTATGTATGCGCAGTAAACTACAATTTTATGTACAGAATGAATTATAATAGTCATTTGTACTCTGTACTCTCATTTTTTAACTGCTTCAGTGTTATAATTTTAAAAATGAATTAATATTAATATTACTTGCTCCTCATTCATCATAATATTATATATGATATAATACATAATACATTTAAAAATAGATCACAAAAGAAGTTGTAGCATATACAAGATACTCTATTGCTATTTGTATATTTTGAGATTGTGAGTTTATTAATGAGAATGGCAAGTATTAGTTTCGTAAAGAGAAGATAAAAGCTGGACAAAAAAAAATTATCATAAACTTCCCTGTAAAATCATTCAATTTTTTATAATAAATCTACAAGGATTTATTTAGTCTGTATCTACATATACTCTGAATGATGTACATTAGTGTATACATGTTACATTAATGTATATAATATGTACTTAGAACTTAGAAGTACTTACAAGTCATTCGCAATTTTTTTTTTTACTAATCAATGACTTTTAGTCATGCAATATTATATATTACATATTATGTAAGTTCAAGGCAGTTAAACAAAACTAAATAAAATTGTTATTGATCTTACATAATACATGATACATTATGCTACAAGTTACAATTAGAACTTTTAAAAAAATGTTACATTTATAGATACATGTATAATGTATAACGTGTACTAGAAATTCTGTCTCACGCCGATGTTAATCTGGGGTCATGTATAAATATTCTTGGGCCGTGGTTTTTGTCATTCCATGAAAATGTTAGACAGAATAAGTACTAAGATGTAATCAGTCTCACTGGTTGCGTA
The DNA here is from genome assembly GCA_019776565.1 of Sminthurinus signatus. NCBI lineage: Eukaryota > Metazoa > Arthropoda > Collembola > Symphypleona > Katiannidae > Sminthurinus > Sminthurinus signatus. Next base: position 17,472 of record JABASP010002438.1, on the reverse strand, counting down.
TTTGTTTGTTATAAATAATATCTGTAAATAATGAATAGGTACTATTACTAAATATTAATGTATGAAACAGTCTGCTGGTTTGGCTATTAGGGTAGGTAATTTGTCTCATAAAAACTGAATTAGTACTTAAACTCATGTAAATTTTAATGAATCGTACACAAGTACAAAATACATCATGTATAATGTACAACTGTGGAGAGTAGACATTTAGAGAACAAGTGTTTCGGACTATTTTATAAATACATGTAAAAGTAAACACCAGAGTTGTACATGTACCTAATATACTATCTAAATGTGAGTCCGGATTTATGTAGATTTTTAATGTCATTCATAGTCCACAGTCCACACTCTATACATAAAAAACTGCCTAGTCGGTAGGCCGTAGTCCGTCGCTGACATTTTGTTGTTCATTATACATTGTACAAAACATGGATTAATATATTATGCACATTTTTATACACATTACATGTATGTATACATACATTTATACATACACATCAACATTAAAGATTATCCTTTTTTCATATTTTAAATATTTTCTGCGATATCTGAGTTTTACAGTATGCACATTCATGGTGAATGGTGAAGAGCTGTGAAAAGTACAAAGTACGAAACGCATTACAATAATAATTATTTAGTTTTAATGAGTCTCCACTGGTTGGTTGATGTAGTATCACCAACCAAAGTAAATACCAGTTCTCTCGTGTCCTGTGTGTGTGTCATAATATATTATGTTATGCAGACATATAGACACACATTATTTATCTAATAATTACCGTTTACTTGTGTCTTATGTGTGTAGGAAATATAGATAGATTTTTATACTTTAGAAATATCTCTTGAATTGGATTTATAAATGTTAATCTTTAATCCATCAAAAGTCGGTGCAGTAGAATCCAGTATAGGACAACTTAATTTTTTATGTTTATATACTTTATACCTCGATCCTCAGTATTTTTTTTTATTTGGATGTCATAAACTATAGTCTTTTACATCTATTATCTATTATGTATTGCATGTTACATAAAATATTGTATGTTGTTTTCCTGTGTGTGCTTTACTATACTTACTTTTCCCTTCTGAAAATTCCTGTTATCATTGTTATTAACGTGACAATGACAGCTTGAAAGTTTGGAGTCACAAAAAAGTGAAGTGTTTTGATTTTTGAGTCACTCGTCACTCGCCACTTGTCAAGAAAACAAAATTGTAGACTAAAAAAAATCCACATTCCAGTCAAGATTCAAGAGTCAAATAATAATAATAATAATAATAATAATAGACATAATAATAATAATAATTGTACATGCATGATATTGTTCAAGGAAGTTCCTTGTTATAAATTTTGTCGCAAGTATAGAAAGATAGTAGAGAAAAAAAAACCTAGTCAACTGGATTCATATCAATGTCATAAGTACAACGTATAAGTATTATGTATTCTGGTTCAATTTTATGAAGAGACATGAAACATAACAGCACTTTGCCTCAGTTGACGACAACGAGGAACGAGGATTTCAATGTGAGTAGAGAGTAGAGAGTCGAGAGTAGAGTGATTACGAAAGTAAGTTCAGATGAAAAGAGAAAGAAAGTAAGGGAAATACAGAATGATACAGTGACAATGATCCCACGATCCGGCCGAGTGCCACACACATGGAGACATACAGACACATATATAATATTATGCTACTATTTACTATCTTATGTTAAATTATACTATACGCAGACGATATTATTATTATTATTATTGTTCACACAGATAACAATGATAGATGATAGTAAATTTCGAGTTTCAAGTCAAATTATTCTGGTAAAAATCAGTAAAAATTGAGTAACACTCTTCTAGCCGCTCCAAAAAAGAAACGTATCAGGAATTTAAAAATTGATGTTTACTACAAGATACTCAAGTCTTAAGTGTACTACTTAAATACTGACACAGACTGTAGACAGTGGCTCTATGGAATTTTTTGTTGGACAATATCGATTATGGACATATGTATATGACATTACATTGCACATTGTGTACAAATGTGTGTGTGTTATTATTGCAAAACAAAATTGAAAAAACTGGAGGCTGATGTCTCGTCTGGAATAATCAATGACATATTTGAGGAATTTGTTTAAAAATGTAAGTAAAAAAGAAAAAACAAAGTAAATGTAGTTGAGGAAATGAAAGTCATTTATTCAAGATTCAAACATGCATCTAGCTTTTCATGCTATGTATACATATTTCCCATCAATTTTTATATAGTTAATCAGTGATTTATGATTTATGGGGAGAAATTACTCTGCTGACTAACTACTGAATACTAAATACTTGTATATTTATGTACATGGATTATGGAGGAGAAGCAAATCAAGGAGTAAAATTCGAGTAAGTAGATATAAAATGAGATGAATGATGAATTATAAATGAGACCAACACTAGACAAACTATGAACCATCTTATATCTTATATCACGCTGTATTTCATGTATTTACGCATACAATATACGTGTACTACGTATCGGACTTTTGAATTGAATTTCAAGTCACAAATTATCATGTACCGAAAAAACTAATAGACAATGGAACAGACTTTGTATCCTCATGTTTTCTACTTGGCATTTTTTAACAGTTGTTCATTTTCAATTTTCAATTCATCCTCGATTCTCCAGTCTCCACTACTTTATTGAATTGTTTATACATATTATGTATTATGTATACTGTATACCCACATTATACTTTATACTGCGTAAAGCTTTGAAAAAAATTATCATTGTTTGTAATATTATGTATAAAGTATGAGTTATATACATACAAGATATAATATAGGTATTTCGTACGTAATTATATATAATATGTAATACATGTACAATGTACATGTAGATGAAGATTGAAGATGAAAAAAAATTATTATAGTGCATGCTATACATATTACATGTGGAAAACATAGAGACTGAGGTGTGAGTTAAGAGACGTTAATATCGGCAAATACCAATAGAAATTGAGAGAAACTTGAGGCTTGCCTTCTTCTTCTTTATCATCTACTTGTCTTTTGATAGTGAGCTCTATAACTACTTTTGCTCTTTAACTAAATGACCCATCGGGAGAAAAAAAATGAGCCGTTTGCGTGTGAAAGACGAGTATCTTTTTTTTTTGAGTCAAAAAGTAGTCTACGGATAAAGGATAGAAATTAAATTCAAGTCAGTCGGTTTGTCCATTTTTTTCAACTGAAGGTGATACATAACACATAACACACGTAGTACATCCATACTCCATACTCCATACATGTACATGTGTAAGGAACTAATCACCAGTCTCATGTGAATTTTCTTCTCTTTGTGTCTTGTGTGTTGCTTTGTGCATTTTCCTCCTTTTTCTAAAAATCATCAATTCTCTTAATCTCTCGTCTTCCACATTGTCCAGAATCCAGAATACAGCATCCAGAAAATACAGAATACAGAGTGCAGATATTATTATTATTATACATTATTTTATATTTGTGGACTTGTGAACCGACTATCTGTCTACTGATTGAGTGAAATTACATTTAAGTACAGTCAATGTGTACACAGTACACTGTATACAGCTCACATTGTATTTTGTATTTTGTGTATTTACTTTCCACAGTAGCAACAAGCAACAACAACAACCTACAAAAACCACAACATGAACCATACTTTATAATTTTAGTGAGAATTGTATTATTTCATGTTTTATCTGCAACTATAAGTAGAACATAGAACATAGTACACAGTCATCATACATACAATAATACAGATAAATAGCACCTCCGTCCCATTATATTTGGATTCAGATTCAGATTTAGCTTCAGTTTGAGTCCTGAGTCCTCAGTTCTCTGTTTGTCTGTTTGTCTGTCATTCGCTATATGTAGTTGGTCGTTGATGCGCTCATCCTAATGATGATCTGTGATTTCTTCTTTTACTTCTCTTCCGTGTGATGTGTGATGTGTGATCATATACATTCCACTCTCCATTTCAAGGTCTAATGCAATATATAATGTACTGTAATGTAATGAACTGTATAATATAATACAAAAGGCAAAAGGCAAGACAACAGTGAACAGTCAACAGTCAACATTAAAAGAGTGGAACACTATTCAGTTCAGTATTTTAATTTGTGATATTGTACACACTTTTGAGTGAATGTGAGTGAAAATACATGTACTGTACATAAGTAGCTATGGTCATGAGTGGAAAGTCAAGTGTTACAGTGACAGTGTTTTTCTAGTCTGTTTTTAGTTGTAATTTCTAATACATTTTAAATACTTTAAGAAATCAATACATCAATACACAAATCGGCGTGTTGTAGGATCTGTAATCTGTATAAGCCATAAATGACGACGTTATACATACGGTGGGTCAACTTATTAATAGTGTTTGTTGTTTATAATTTATAATAATAATAATACTAATACTAGTCTAAAGTCTATACGGTCTAATGTCTAAGAAACACATTTTTCTCGATTGTAAATTGTAAATAGTAAATAATGGCATGATTCACGAGAGTTTTTTTGATTAGAAAAAAAGGTTCTCTATACATATTGTTCATGTTCCGACAACCGACATGATACTAGTATAACTGATTTAAATCTCTCTGATAATCCGAATTTTATTACCCATGTGTTTATGGAGTGTGGAGCGGTAATGAGACGCAAAGTATAGTGATGTTAAAGTTAATGTCTTAATCAACATGAAGAATCCTTTCACTTTGAAATCATTTATTTGGTACTCAATACTCAATACTCAATACATGATAAATATATGATACTCCATAACGTACAAAGTACAACGTATAAAATATGAACAAAGGAAAGAAAACAACACACTTTTTTAGTATTATTATCCCTCATTATTCATTATTTTATTGTTACGTCTGCATCTGTAATCTGTAATATGTAACAGCGATGCGATATGTGATAGTGCAGTTCACATGTACAAATTTGTTTATTCAACATTCAGTTCATCTGGGATTATCGGATTAATTCATTAATCATGAATCGTGTACATGTATGCAATTGTACTAGGACTATCTACAGTACACGGACTTGATGCACATGTACTAAATACATGGGATTTTAGTATTATGTAGTAATGTAGTAGGTATGCATTTTATAAATAGTGAAATGAAATAAATAAGAACAAGCGGCAGAGGCTCATTAGCATTTCTCTTTATCATGTGTTCCGTGCAAATTTCTCATCTAAGATCTAAGATTTTTTTGTTTCTCATGTCTGTCATATTTAATTCTATAAACTCTAAACTTGAGTAAAATTTTATTTTGTTGTAGGTTGTAGTAGTATTAGGAAAAGGGGTAAAAAAGCAGTATCATTTGGTATTTCCATCCAGTTCTTCAATGGGTTTTTTCTAGTCAGTTATCAGTTTAGAATTTACAAAGTCCTCATCTTTCATATTTCATATTATTACGATATTATTATGTGATAATGTGATACGGTTGCATGTTGCATGCAGGTTATTTTGAAAAATTACCCTCTTTCATTCAGAATCTAGAATCTAGAATTCAGAAATCAGTATCCAGTAGAGAATAGAGAAAGAAATTCTTTATTCAAAATAGTGAATAATAGTGTTTTTTCATTTGTACTTTGTACACTGGGGAAGTGAAGAAAAGAGAAGGAAAAAAGGAAAAAGGAACGTACATCTAAATCATATTTATTAGTGTGCATTGTGAGTGAAACAAAAAAAACAACAAGTTATGCATAATATAACCTTCAAACTGACTTTTGTTTTGTAGTTTATAATTTATAATACCCAAGAAGAAAAATATTTATACTAGGAACTAGACACTCAATAAAAGACTCAAACTAACTTGCATCTAGTCCTAGGGTAAGAGAATAAAAAGTGAGTGAGGAAGGAACAAAACAACTAATAAAAAGGTCTGAGATGAAACTCTAGACTTTTAACTTTTATTGCCATTTCTCAAAGCTCATACTCGATTTCATCAGATATTTAACGAAATAAATAAACAAACACTTTGATTGAATTAATGAATAAATATGTAAATAAACATTTAGATTTAATATTATTTACAATTATTATTAGTTTGCGGTGATCAATTTTTTTTACTGTGTATTGTGAATTGTGAATATTTAGTTTCGTAAGAACATATAAAATATACATGATAATAATATTAATAATTATTATTGTATAGTTTAGTTGACACTGTACACTGGTGAAAGAATTTCATAAAAGAGGTATTTAAAAATGAGCTCCAAATTGTTCGACCATCTTGAGAAACGTCGAAACTCTGCCGTGAAAATTATTAACAGACTTCGAAGTGGATCTTTACCAGGGTTAGTTGATGTTACGCAATTTTGTGTTTTGTGCATGCGGCCTTCTGTAAATATTCAATGCATACATATTCAGTAAGGGCAAGGTGAAACTTTTACTTTCTCTCTTGAGTTTCGGAGCATAATATACTACAAAAGACAACGTACTACAAGTCATGCGTTGGAGCTTGATTTATATGATATTTTATTGTTAAATACTAAATAAAGATGATGCATGACGTGTACATAGTACAGAATACATATGTAAAATGTACACAAAAGATATTGTGGGCTCACTAAAAGTTCCTCATTTTCACTTTCATTGTACTTAATTTATTTGTTCATGTAGATGGGTTGGTGGACCGAGCTCGACTTCAAATGAAATTTCCATGTACACAAATGGCGACCCTACAAATCTTGTACCGCCCACATGTCAGATCGAAACCAGTGCAGGAGCTGTAGTGAAAACGCCGGTGATTCTTCAGACACTTGCAATTCCCCGGGAGAAATATAGAGATGATGATTTCCCAGATGATCCTCTCTTGTCCATGTCCAAGGACTCAACCACAGGGGATCTTAGTCACTCCTTGTACAGTCACACCCACCACACTCACACTACCGGCCCACCCTCAAATGACTCCTCACCCCTTGGAAATAGAAAACAGTTTACTGTGGTTCCTATGAAATCTATCGATGAGGTTGATAGGAAACTATCAAAAAAATCTGGAAAGTAAGTTATTTATTTGTAAACCAAAAAAAACTAACAATATGATGAGACAAGAAAAAAATAAAAATATCCAAGTAAAAACTGATTAGGAGAATGAAAATGAAAATGAGAAAATTATAACTATTATTTTAGTGAAGCTCTGGGACTTCTCTTAAGTGCACTATATGGAAAATTATTAGTTGTGATGGGCATCTCTTTCCCCCTGTCTGAAGTGATTTCCACCTTTATTCCACCATCATTTTATGATGTAAGCTCAATGCTCTGTCAGTTCTATTTTTTATTTCATGCTCATTATTTTCATTATATGTATTTTGTGTTTACTTTCAAATGTCATCTAACATTATTATTTTATGTACTCGTTCTAGGGATTTTATTTGTACTTGTACTTTGGTAGCATCACATTCATGATATGCATACTGGGAAACATTTTAAGACAGAAAGCAACAAGATCCGTTCGCTACACGATGCGAAGTAAGATATAATTCAAACGTTTTTATATAGATTAACTTCTATGAGCTTTTAATGTTTAATACAAATAGTAAATTGTGAACTATAATAATAGAAGGAAGCTTCATGCAAAATACATGATAATATCTGTTATTATTATCAATTCATTGTATGTAGGAATACACACGATGAGAACTCGTATGACCTCCACAAACTCCAATGGTGTTGCACCGGACGTGACCTCAAACAATGACCCTCCAGACTCTTTGGACTCGGAAGGCTCCTGTTCCGAATCTCCACTTCCTAGTCGAATTAGCCCATCAATTCCACGTCGAAAAATTGATGGGTCCGACTCTGGTGTCATTCATCCTGATAAATATGATTCAGACATTGTCGGAATCCAGAGGATCCATTTCGGAAGTTTTTATTTAAGAATGGGCGCAGTTGGTAAGTCATAAAAGTAAATTTACTTTCTCATGTCTACTCATACTTGTACATTGTACAGTGTACAGCTTATACTTTACTTATTATACTTTTATCCGTAAAAGGAAAGTTATGTTGCTACTTCGTTGTTTGACAGCGTTTTGAGTTTTGAGATTAGCACTTATGAAAATCCTTTCGCCTATAAATATCTTGACTGTATAAGATATGCTTATTACTATATAATGAGATTTAATGAGAGAATGAGACAAAAGTATGTGTGCAGTGTGTAGTATGTATAAGAGTTTGTTTGCTATTAGCTATTAGCCACATGCCACATATGTATAAAATGTGTACATTATTGGAGTGTTTAAAAACAAGTTCTTTCTTTTCTCATTCCTCATTCCAAACTTTGAGCTAGGAATTAAATTACGCATTCTTCATTAAGTCAAATATGAGAAACTGTAGAGACTAAAAATATACAAGGCACAAGTAAAACAAAATAAATTGTGAATTATGTAAGCAGCATAAAAGTAGACACAGAAAAACCAATCAGATCTAATGTGTAAATGATGAATGGTAAAAAGAATGAAGAGCTCTTTCCATATTCGGATATATTCAATTTTGTTTTAGTACTATGAATTCTAATGGGGTAAAAATAAGAGAGCATTTAACTACATGTGAATAACTTGTAACTTGTAGGATTTGAGATTTACAAGTATAATTTTTTTTCCGTGTGGAATTCGTATTCATTATATCATTATGATCAGAAATCAGAATAATTAGGAAGGGATTGAAGAGGATTTGAAATGAATCTTGACATTGAAAATCACACCAGTTGCAAATTTTAAATGTTTGAGATTTGAGATGTGCATATTATTGAACTTGAAAAATTAGAGCATGTAATAAAGCTCTAATATTATATCAAATTATATTCATTGTTTAAACACAAAATGTCACCAGTATGTTTGTTTGTTCTTTCTTTAATTCTAGCTTTTGGAATCGGGTCCATGATTTATTCAGGTTTAGAATTTGGACAGTATTTTGAACTGGAGCCAGATACCAAGTGTCACAATGTACTAATTGCCCTCACACCCGCCGTTAGAATGATCTTCACATTTATGCAAATGTATTTTATTTTTCTAAATTCAAAAATAGCCGTCTCGAAAGTTAATTTGGGAGCTCAATTCGGTACTTGTAAAATACTTTTAATTTTTTTTAAAAACTAGTCTTAGACAAATAAATAGGTAGTAGAATTTTAAAGTCTTTGAAGAATACGGAGTATACATATACACATGTATTATGTATACACTAATTTATATCATGTATCTCATATCTATTTATGTATATTTCTCATGTCTTTCAGGTTTGATGCACATGATTGGCACAAATATGTGCGTTTGGTTAAACGTTTTAGTTCAAGAAACAAGACACGAAATTCTTCAATTTTATAATCCTGACAATCATACAGTGATGACGAACCATGGGCTAGGTCACAGAATGTATGGATCACATGGACATGGTCATGGCCACTACGCCTCTCCTGGAATCATAAAACCAACAACTACAACTACGACAACAATTGTTCCAGATTTAGCTCATGAGGTGGATAATATTCTAAACTCTACATCGGAACATCATCCAGCATCTGTAGTGGAGACTCTACATAGAGTAAAACGTGGACTAAAAGGACCACACTCTATTTATGAGTGTAGAAGAACGGACATTATGGGAAGTCTCGTTCAAAATGCATCTCCATTCCTTTTTCCATGTACAATTGAATATTCTTTGATTTGTGCTGCTATTCTCTACGTCATGTGGTTAGAATTTAGAATCAAATCTTACATATTATATTATATAAAGTATAAAGATACAAACTCATAATCAAAGATACATATAATATATTTAGTATATTCACACACACATACCCAATTAATTTTTTAAATATATGAAAAATAGGAAAAGTTTGGCAAAAAGTAAATCATCGCGTGACCGTTCTATCCATCGAGGAGAAATGAGTCTGGTACACAAATATATGAATTATAAAATTACATCTTATTTGTCTATTCATTTCTTTTGTAGATCCATTGATATAAAATTATAACATCATATCATAATAATAATAATAATTGGAGTGTATTTATTATATTATTTTGATTAGTATGGAGCTAAACGATCCCCTCATCACTATAGTGTAGACTGTGCCCGTGCGAATAAAGGACTTTTCCTTGGCATCTTTGTCCTCGTCTTAACTATAATCAGTCTTATTCTCTTCTTTGTTCTCATAACACGACCTGGCTATCAAGCTCTAGCAACATTAGAGGTCAACGTATGTGAACTTTTCCTCTATTCCGTGTCAACTCTCGCAGTACTCATTGGAATGTGTCAGGTAATAATTTCAAGATCTAAGATATGTACAATGTACAATGTACACGGGTGAATAAAATAAAACCAAACACATTCGTTATTCGTTATTCTACATTATACAACTTTTTTTTTTATCTAGGTGAGAGAACTACGCTACGTTCGAGGACGAAACCTTGAATTGGACAATATTTTACTAATCGTTGCACAAACGGGTAGTTTTATTTACAACTGCTTCACAATCATCTGTGGACACTTTTCAATGAAGAAAAATACAGTTTTAGTTTTAATGACCGCTATGGCTTCCCTCATTCAACTTTTATTTCAAACACTATTCATTCTGGATGCCTCTAAAAGATCAGCAGCAACGGCAGATCAAGTTAGGAGAAAACCAGGGAGGGAAGTTATCACATTCCTCCTAGTTACAAATCTAGCCATGTGGTATGTATAAGAACAACTTTGGTAGAAAATTGAATTCATTATTATAGTAGATGATATGTAATATGTAAAATATACATAAAATATATAAATACATATTTGAGTTTTTTCATCATTTTGTATTTTTTGGTTTTGAACCTTTTCCCCCCTATAGGGCAATAAATACACTAGAAAAGAGTAGAGCGGACTCTCATCCTATCCAGCTAAAATTTTATGGTGAGCATATTATGATAATCTTACTTTACATATAAATATAAAATATGTAACGGTGATCACTGTTAATCATATAATTGATAGAAATAAAATGTAAAACAAACTCCTGACTTCCTGACAATTCAACATATTTTTTATAATGAACACTTTTACCCACTTTTTCGGTTTCTTACAGGAGTTTGGGCTTGGACTATAATAACGCATATATCGATGCCGCTCGCCATTTTCTATCGTTTCCATTCAACCGTATGTTTGGTTGACATTTGGAAGAAATCTTATAAATTGAAACCTTCATCTGCATACCATTAATTAATAATAATAATGATAATAATAATTATTATCATTAATCTTAAAAAAAGTAGTGAATGCCATAACATAAATATATTATACGTTTATTATTATTATTATTATTATTAATGTACAAAGTATAGAATATATTTATGTATCTGTGTGATATACTTTGTATACGAAACTGCTCTCCAGCGTCTTCTAATGACTCGTTACACACACTCGTTATGTTTTAAGATATTCCTTATTATTATTTTTTCAAACGAAAACGATATAATAATATGTTATAGTGTATGAGATATAATAATAATAATAATTATATTGTTGTATGTTGTATTACGTGTATATATATATAGACATTAGGAATTAGGAGAAGAATGAGAAGAGACAAAAGATATATATGTATGATAAAATAACAATAATTATATATATCATCATCACACTATTGTATATCCATACAGTTAGACACACAAGGTTATTTCAAAATGTATAGAAGAATATCCTAGTTTTATGTAAAAAAAGATAACAGTCGTACAAAAGTACTGCTAAATGCTAAACCATATTCATTATTCAATATACACACAATTTCCTTTTTATATCAATATTATTATAATATATTTTGAATGTATACGAGCAGGTAAATGCACAGTACAACAATCACTAAATATTTTTCTTTTGTCATATATTCCTCATAAAAATCTCATTGTTCCATCTCGATTCTCAATGTTAAAATAATAATAATAATTATTATTATTATTTAAAGAGTAGCAAACATTTTAATGTGCCAAAGAATTATATTGAACAAAGTCATAAAAGTCAAATTTTGGCAAAGAAAAAACAAAAAAATGTAATTTTTACGAAATGATGAAAAGTCAATAAACTGGATTTTGTGCATGAAAAATGTAGAATGAAATGCAGAGAAATTGCAGCATAAGTAATATGTATTAATATACCACATAAACATATAATATGTTATAAAACCAACAAACAAAATTGCATATAGTTGTGGGAATTTGTAAAAACATAAGTTTATGTACAACATATTCAAATTAATTTTAACTGTGTACCTTTTATACCCTACTTTTTTCTAATATCATCTTTTATCTTCAAGAACTAACAGACACTTTAATATTATGCTGCATATTTTGAAGTTTACTGTTAACCTGTCATTGTCAAATGTATATAGGAACAGGAATTGTCTGGCACACGTTATCAATAGTTATCATTGATGCTCTGCATTGCATGTGTGGATAAAATAGTAACCATAATGACGCTAATAATAATATAGCGTGGACGAACTAACGAGTGATGTCTTCTATTTCTCTAAATGTTACACCAAAATTGTATAGTTTCAATGTACTCTCCAATATGTACAAATATTATACGAATTATAATACATAAAGTAAACTTGATCGTAGTTGTAGCATTTTAGGCAGAGAAATTTCCCAATTTGGAAAAAACGTTAGCGATATATGCAAATAGCTGGGCATGATTTCCGACATTGAAATTTCTGATTTTTTTTCAGTTAAAATTAAAAGCGAAATTTATGGTTGGACATGTCATATTTAAATGCATCTCTTATACACACAGCTCTTATGTTTCATTCATTAAAAGTAACTATTAGTAATATATTCTTATCATTTATTATCAACAAAAAATGATATAACATTAACTTTTGTTTTATTACAAAGAAAAGCCGTCAAGAAAAACTGTAGAGACTTTATATTAAATAAATTGTATAAGATGATCATTATAATGACTAATCATCCATGGCAGCTTGTTCAGCTTTCTTTTTCTTACCCAACAGAAGGAAATACTCCGCATCACATTCAGGGTATTGCTCAGTCAAATGAGACCTCGGTAGTCGTCCACCATAAGTTGCAAGTAAATTTACTCTCAACTACAAAAACAAATAAAAACAAAACAGCATGAGAATATTACAAATTACACAAAAAAAAAGTTTACTTTTTAGTTAAAAAAAACAACAATGAGTTTTTAAAAAAAATAAATCATTGAGTTATAGTAAAAAAAACAAGTTACTTTATAATGATTTCTCCTCCACAAAGTTTTTAATAAATGTTTTTGATAGGATGGTAGTCTAAAATAAAATGGTACATATTTCCTCTTTCTCAACGGTAATCTGTCATCCATTGCAACCTAGATATAAAAATATGTTACATTAATATCTCATATCTATAAAATATTCTTATAGCTGTAATAGTATATATTACTTACTATTATGAAATAGAATATAGAAATACACAAACACAGATTTTAAAGAAATATGATAAATTCATTAAAATATCATGATTTTATAATTTTATACTTGATTAAAGTTCATGGTCTCATCTGGACTGATCTCATTATCTAAACGACAAGTTTGTGGAATTCCAACCACAATAGGAAGATTAGCGTTTTCTTCTCTTTGTTCAACTAAAATTAATTTTTTATAATCTGCCAGTTCATGATGACTTTTCTAAAAAAAAGTAACAAAAACAACAAAATTAAGCAATTATTAATATTGTAGTACTTTTTATTTTGTTTACAGTTCTTTATCCCCCACAATGAAACAAATTTTGATAAGATTTTGACAAATTATTGAAAATGACTAACTTGTCTTAATAACCCAAGTAGGAAAGCTTTGATTATATGTTGAACATTAATTGATCCTTCAATTTTACAATAAATATCTTTAATTCCAATTAATTCACAAATAGCTCTGATTGAACGATGAGCAACTAATCCATATCCTTCATGTTTTTTATAACAAAAGATTTTCGTCTGACCAAATTGTGTGAAAAAATCATGCATAACTGTAAGGAAAAAAGACAAAAATTTTTTAATTTTACCAAAAATAATTTCCAGATTTTAAAATGCCATTATAATTAAATCTTAAACAGGAAATATATTATATTATGTAATAGGAAACAATCTCCTGAAAATAAAATTTAAATTTTAAACTTGACCACTTACTGGTATGATTTTTGAATCTTTGGAAATATAATAATTTTTGTCCAGCTCGATTTTTAGCTTTCTTAATAGCTGCTCTACCTTCAGGACTTTTCCCTAAAGCTAATCCACCTAGACCATTTTTATTACCCGTAAAAACCACACAACTAAATCGCTTGACTCTTCCAATATTACCATCCATATTTGTCACGGTTTTCATCTAAAAATAAATAAATAAATAAAATATCGTAGTATTATGTTCAGATTATTACTGACAAACAAAAACTAACATGTGGATAGTATTTGAATGAATGTATATTACATGTTATGCAGACATTTGAATCAAACAACGAATCCCATTAATTTGCTTCAATCCTCTAAAATAGCAATAATAATAATTAATAATAATTGTTATTATTTTTTAAAATAAACATACCTCTAAAATGCAAGTGTCAAAACCCTCAAAAGTATCTAGATATAAAAGTATTCAAATTATTTTCAACTCAACTTGTAAATGACAATGCGTATTACAAATAAATATTTTATTTTTTATTACTTGAAACTTTTTGAAAATTGTAAAAAAGATGTTACCTTGACCAATTGGATCGGGTGGTCCAACTTTCCTTCCATGCATTTTAGCACCAGACCATCCTCTTTCTAATGGACTAAGTCTCAAGGCTTTAAACCGTCCCATTTGATCACGAAGTTTTTGTAATTTGGATTCCCTTTCTGGATCTGGTGGTAACTGTACTTGTTGAACTAATTCTTTGCCTTGAACTACGGGTGCACTTAATCCAGGCCATAAAATATTAGCTTTACCTATAAACAAAAAAAAATTGTACAATATGTAAGTATAAACCAATAATGATTATTGTAAATTCAAACAATAAATTTATGAAGAAAAATAATGTGTAATGATAATAATAATAATAATATCTTACCAAGTCCTATAATTTGTCCTCTATTGAGATCCTTAATAAACTTTTTCCCGGCTCCTTTCCCTCTTCCTCTTTTTTTCCCCGCATTACTCACACTAGTACAACCTTTCCATAATTGTTCAGCACTTACTATAAATACATGTACATGAAAAAAAAAGTCAAAATTAGTCATTGTACACACACATAGTATTTTAAATTTAAAAAAATATAAATACATTACTAGTCGCACATTGATCATTGATGTAATACATTGATGTAATAATAATAAATAATACAGATTTTAGAAATGACAAAACATATTATACGTTTATTGAAGAAACTGGTATTTGAACGTGTAAAATCGGTGAGCAGAATATTTGGTGATAAAAATTTGCTAGTACAAATGCTAACTGAGCTACAACTTGTAAGTCTTGAATCGGTTTTATTTGCTATTCTAGTTGAAAAATAATTAACACGTTGGAAATGTAAACTATTCGCTGCTGTAACTGTTTTGTTTATTGGCTCAAAGAGCTTTAATGTGAAGCACCGAATCATTATTAAAGTAGTTAAAGTTATCGGTGCTTAAACAAACTACATTAAAATAACAACATTACTAAAAACCTTAATTTATATCAATTAGTTTAATTTCAGTTTACTAAAGAGTTAAAAAAAAAAAAAATTTCCCTGTTTCAAAATGTGGACGCATTCAAGGAAATCAGTTGGCAGGTTGTATGTGCTTCAATACGCGAAAAAGTGTCTGTGATACATATATATTTTATACTATGACCACTATATGAACTGCTTTTATATTTGTTTTTGCTGGTAAAAAATTAGCCAAATGTATATCGTCATTATCATTTGGCAAATAAATCAAATTTTACAAGAGGTTTTATGTAATATTTAAGTATGTTGTCATCATTTTTTAACTTTATTTTTTCTTTTGTATTATGACCTAAGTAAATAACAAGAATGAGTAAAATATTCTTATATAGAGCATACATAACATATTTTATATTTTATAGGTACTCTAAGAAAATATTTATAATTTTATAAAAATTGAGATGGAATGAAAACTTATTAAGTATAATATTATTATAGTAATAGATTATTTGCTAGTGTAAATTTTACTTGACGTGCATGCAAAACATGTTTCTTTCTTTGGGGAAAATGATAAAAACGAAAACAAAGTGTTTGGATTCATTTTCACTTTTCGAATAATGTTCGAATCTATTTGTACAGATAAAAACACCAATAACGTGAAAAAGTGAGTAAGAATAGAAATTAAAGAACTAATTTTTGTAAAACATATAGATGTGCATACACACAATATTGTACAATTAGTAAATAGTGAATAGTTAAATTATTAAAAGGTATTATATATTATGTCAATATGTGTATTATTTATTTTAGTTTCTTGCGTATGTATTATGCAATTATGCATATATGTGTAATAATTATATAAGATTCTTTTATTTTCCAGTACTTATAGGTACTTAACTTTTGTATTTTAATAATATACGTTCTATATTATATATATCCATTTTAGGTCCTTTAAATTGAGTCGTTTATACATAATATATATACATAGGTAGGATAAAAATTAGTTTTGATGTCATCGTTGGAGATAGATTGTATTAAAAATTGTACATGTGTGTTTAAGTTTTAATAGGTGTGTGTACATAATACTATGTATTTAGATACCATTTTTGTATACAAAAGTATATAGCCGTCAAAAAATAACAAGAAAATACACCTAATTATTATTGATTATCAGTGTAAAAAAATTAACAATAAAAATAATATATATTACATATTATGTTCTTGTATGTAATGTTTAATGATTTTAATTTATTGTTTTTTTTTCATACATTTTATAGATTATAGACAAAATGGTCAGGCGTCACACTATGTGAAATTTTGCTTCACATTTCATAGCACTCAATGGGCAAAGGTATATTTAATTTATATATATTTAATATAGAAAATCCTCTAGTTTCACTAGTTTGATTATGAATTATATGAAATAGGTAAATTATATTATTTGTTATGATTATTTATGGAAGAAAACTTTCCGTTGACGAATATTGCCTTTTTTTCATTTTTCATTCGATTACAAAATATGTCTTAAAAAATTGAAAGTAATAATATTTTTTAGTACTTTCATTCATCCCTAACCCATGTACACATGCATGTACAGCTTATATATGTATAGCTATATCTATTTCTAGTTTTACACGTTGATCGTATAGATGATAAAAATATTTACAGGATAACAATATTGTTATAGTATAATCCTTAAGAGGGTGTATTTGAGGGGGCAGTGGCCTAAATTTGAAGGTGGGGTATGTCTTGATTCATGATGTCGAATCAAAATGGACCTTGATCCGTGATCAGTGATGAAAGTGGGGTTTGGGTAGGTATTTATTCG
>JABASP010002437.1:0-20151 GCA_019776565.1 Sminthurinus signatus | reverse complement strand
TGTCCCCTTTTTTGTCCCCTTTTTTGTCCCCTTTTTTGTCCCCTTATACATATGCATGTCCATTTAAATCCATGTATGTACATAAGTTTACAATGGGCATGGCACATGCGCAACAGACACTGTACACGGACGGACAGACAGACACGACGATAACAATAGTCAGCTTCGCTTCCTAAAAAGAGAACGAGAATAGATATCATTAGATAAAAGATGGAAAACGTGAGATGAGGAGGAAAGAGAAAGAATTCCTGGATTTTGGCTCAATAGATTAGAAATTAAAAGCTCTGGTTTTCTCTGCTCTGACAAGTTGGGAGTTCTCTTTACATTCGTATTTTGTTCTAATTCAAAAAATAAAAATAATCCTCTCTTTCCTCACCCTTTTGCCAAAGGAAATTCAAAAGAAATGAGAGTTCAAAGTTGATCAACGTAATAAAAAGCTATTCTACAAATAATACATTAAAATAAACTGAAAAAGACTTAAAAAATGCAAACAATACTCAACCTTTGTTTTCTAATAATAATAATCAAACTAACAATAGAACAACTAACTGTGAGTGAAGGTTACCGCGCAACCTTGTTTACCTACAAGAAAAACTCCAACTTAGATTTGTATTTTTTCATCTCAAAAGTGTCTCTGAAGCTCGTTCTAGATAAAGATTTTAAATCTATATAAAAAAGCCCATGCTCATTCCGTGGAGCTTGATAAAAGATGAAATAGATAAGAAATGGATGAATCTACATCAAAGTATACAAAGGAAATTTTTAATGATGGGAAGACAAATGCTTTCAAATCCTTTTTATTCAGCTCACTACCTTTTCAAGCTTTGAGAATTTAGCTTTGAGGATTGAGGATTGAGAATTGAGCGTATTAGGTTAAAAAAAATCTCTTAATTAAAACATGAGTGGTTCAGTTCTCAATTTTATTTGCTCAGCGAGAACAACTCCTTTACTCTTTAAGGCCAAAATTCCCCCTTAAAGTTTTTTAACTATACAAAAGAAGATCATTTTACACCTTTTGCTCTATTTAACATTATTAATTCACCCTTTCAGGCGTATTCATTTTAATAGTTTAAAGAATAAATTTAAAACAAAAAGGATAAAAAATCTCACTGCTCTTGTTGTTTTTTCTCCTGATCTGAATGCTCAAAGAAAAAGATGTCATGTAATCCCATTTAATACAAGGTTTACATGTATAATGTACCATATTTTGATATCACATTAGAAAGAACCTTTGTATCAACTATCAAAGAGAACGTTTTTCTCTTGAAATGAAAAGATATAGATATTTCGAATTAGATACGAGCAGAGCAAAAGCAGAAGTAAAAGTAAAGGGGTGCAAAATAGAGAGTAGAGGAACTTGTGCCTTTTGGCTTGGTTTGTTTTGATCCGTACATATTCTACAAATACAAATACTACGTTCTCCTTTTTCTTTACCTTTTTTCAGTTTCTGACGGAGCACCGGAGCCGGATCCGGATCCAGAGCTGTGAAAATTGGATTGCAAAGGATGTTTGTTTTCAAGTTGGAGTTGTTGAAAACAGTAGAGTGTAATGCAGTGACTAGTGACTAGACTTAAAAAGAGGACTACACGACGTCTGGTGTCTACTTTATAAATAAAGAGAAAGTCTCTTAAAACATACATATTGGATCAGGCTATAGGGATTGTGGATCTGGATTCTGGATGAGATTAAAAAGAAAAGTGTACATAAAAAAAGGGTGGGGTGATGGGGCGAGGGGGATTGTCTAAAGCAGGAAAAGGAATACACACCAAATAGGTGATATAATATTTAGGGATCAAAGTCCAAATTCAAAGGCGCAAGAAATTTGGAAAGGAAGAAAAGGATGAACTTTACCAAAGGAAAAGAAACACGGTCTTTGATACGATGTCGACAAGGGGACGTGGGACAATTGTAATAAGAGGGAGACGAAAAGCAGACAGACAGCCAAGGAGAGGACTGCCTGCGAAGAGAAAGAGAAAAGGAAAAGAAAGGGAACGGAAAGAGAGGAGGAAGACAAAAGACAAAAGAACTGCCATGAAACAAATTAGTTTTATAAATATAACCCTTTCACCCTCATCCATTTCTCCCCTTGTTATTTCTCTACGAGTGTTTTCACTAGAACTGGCGCTGGCTCTGAAGCTGGCTCTTTCTCTGCCACTGATGTTGGCATTTGCATTGGCAGAAAATGAAAGAACACTGGCAAGAAAATTATAAAATAACTACACCATTTTTATCACTCAGCATGCACACATATTTATCTGTTTGGTTTGGGTTTTGATACGCATTCATTTTAAAAACAGGAGAAAGAGAACGAGTGTACAGTGTACAGTGTACGCATTACGCACGATGCACGATACAGTTTATATGTATCTGCTCACTATTTATTGTTCATGTTGCTTAGAATTTCCACTCCTTTCTGTTTCAGTTTTACTCCTCGTCTTCTACTTCAACTTCCCTTTCTTTTGATAGACAAAGGAAATGGAGATGGAAATGGAAAAGGAAAAGAGCAGCAGTGATGAGTATGAGTTGGTTTGGTTTTGGTTTTCATAAGACCAGCTACAGCTATTCTTTTACCAGTATGAAATATAAATGAATATGCATAACAAATACATACATGAATAGACATTAGAACTTCCCTTTGTTTGCAATTTGGCGCGGGTTACAAATAAAATCAGTAGTAGTGCGGGCTGCAGACTGTAGACTGCAGACACAACAGGACATTTCTTTATATTCTATTGCGTATTGTGCATGTGTGGGAGTGTGTGCAGTGTTATGCTGGTTGCAACAAAAGGAGCCAACCCATACCCCAAATCCACTATCCACTATCCATTCAAGTCGGAAATAATGGGCTTGAACAATAAATAAATATATCACTTGAGCCTTCCCCCTCTTTAATTAAACACATAGATACGAGATACGAGATACGAGAGGAGGCCAAAAGAAGGCAAGGAGGAAAAAATAGAGATACAGATAGAGAATAGAGCGTAGAGAAAGTGGGAATTTGAAGGAGAGAACAACAAGAAGAACTAAAGAGGAGAAGGAAACGGCGAGCGGGTGATATGGGGAGTTCAAATCCAAAAATCCATGTCAGCTCATTTCCTCGTTCTCGTTGTCATTGTCGTTGTCATTGTCATTGTCGTTTTCCTTGTTACTGTCTCCTCAGTCGTCACTCCTCAGTTTCAGTTTCAGTTGCACTTGCAGTGTCTTGTGTCCTTTGTCGTTTTGCCCTTTTCCTCACACTTTCCCCGTCCTCGGTGCTAAATTGCACTTTCTACTTTCTTTGTGTATCCTTTTCCCTCTTCTCGAAGCTCAGCTCAAGTGACGAAAATCAACAACTAAACAACCAAACAAAGAAAGTAATTGGCAAGAGGATAAAATACAAGATACAAAATCCAAAATAACAACACTGCTGTATTATTCTAACACATTCATGTTTCCCTTCCAAACATTCTTCTGATCATCTAGAATCCAGACTTCTCAAATAAGAATTAAGAATGTAATCAAATCAATACATTAGAATTTTTACTTCACACATCTTTTGATATTTGACCACGATAACGTTACAAGATTTTTTAGTCTGTATGGATACATCTGAAGTTTATCTACGATTATTATTTGGTGCTCCGAGTACATCCAAATTTACAGAGCAACATTTTTACTTTTTTACTTTGAGTCTAGTTTAAATTTTAAATTTAGAAATTCAAAATTCAAGATGTCCAAACACATCCAAAAAACTTTTAAAATGTAGGAAAAAACTCTTGAGAATCGTGCTCAGAATTTTACGAGTATTAACTTGAAAAAGTTCTGTACATTGTACAATTTACAGTGTACAGCTCTTTTGGTCATTTAAGCTACATTTAGGAGGAAAAGATGAGGAGAGTGGTAAAAATTACATTTGACAGGAATTGAACGAGGTTATATTATTATACTTTGGAAGACTTGGATATCACACAAACAGAGACGAAGATGAAGAAGAAGAAAAAGAGGATATAGAACGAAGGACGGAGGAAGAGTAGATATCGGATGTCTCAAGAGGGCAATGTGTCGAGCCAACCGAGTTGATGACACGCTGAAAGGAGGATGCTCAAGGGTCTTCACATCTAACTCTTTACTCTTTCCTCTTTCCCTTCATCCGAACCCAGAACCAACCAGCTAAACACAAGTCATGTCATGTAATATAATACAATATAATGCAATGTAATGTCATGGAGAGCAGAGTGGAAAAGCATAGTTTAGTGTACAGTATAGAGTACAGAGTACAGAGCTGCCTCTTTCCACATCTCCTTCCTCTTTCCATGCCACTCCAGGCCAGAAAAAAACAATCCCATTGGAGTCATTCATCTACACCAAATATTATATCTTGGAGCATTCTCTGTCTTTTTATTATTAGATATTTATATCCTTCCTACACGTCCTCACTTCATACCGTATTATTATCGCAGATCCCAGGGAAAAAAGTTCAAGAAAGACAAATCTTTGACAATTTTTCCTTTCTTTTCCCCATTTTTACTACTTTGTGGGCAATCACCAATCACAAATCACTATACACTACTCACTATGCACACTCATGTACTTCTACATCACGGTCAACGGTCAATGGCTATTCGTTGTGCTACATCATGAATCGAAAACCCTGTAGGCATAATTCATGACTCGTGATTACAAAAACTCAAGGTGCTACTACTTTTTATATTCATTTATTATTGTAGTTTGTATCATAATTAGAGGTTGCATTGGCGATAAAAACCGAAAAATAAATAACGAAAAATGCAACGAAACTGTTGAGACGAGAATTCTCGAAAACCGAGAGAGCATTTCTCGTTTTCGAAAAAAAATTGTTCTCAAAAAATTATGGAGATTTCAAATAAAAAATAGAATTTCTCGAAAACGAGAATGTGTCGAGACAAATTTCTCGTTTCGTTATTTTTTTCGTTTCTGTTTCTATCGCAATCTCTAGTGTTTGCCTACAATAAACAACTTTAAATCTTACACTTCACGCAAAATATACTTAAAGCGTTTTTATTATTATTATGAGATATCATTTTTCATCATGAATCATAAGCCACAATTACTTTTACAAAGGTTTTCTCGTTTTTAGGATGCAAAGCAGACTACTCTAATCGTCTTTCCTCAATTAGCTACCTAGCAGCCAAATTTGGAACTCGTTAGTGTGGCATCTAGCGGGAATTTTTAGAACTTGTTAGTGCGCCCCCTAGCGGCCAAATTTGGAAATACCGTGGAGAAGTTTTAAGAACTCGTTTGAAGTACATCATTTAAGGAAATATTCTAAACATTCCGACTAAAATTGAAAGTGATCTTTAAGCCTCAAAATGCACTGGCGTAGTATAATAATTTGATTTCTGGTGTAACATTTTCCAATTTCAACCATTATTTAATTTTCGCCTTCTCCTCTCAATGAGCATTAACCTTTATGCACATTATAATATGCTTTATAAGACTTGAGTCCAGATGACTAGTGACTACACATCTAACTGGTGGAATGTGACATTCTTGGTATTAGTACAAAGGAAAAATTTCAATTTCAATAAAATGGTGATCAATACAGATATTTATACTACTAGCCTATACTCTATAGTGTATAGTGTACACTAATAGAAGCTAAAAACAAACGCTATACTGATTACTGAACCATCCATCTGACATGTGCAATGCTCTCAATGTTCATACTACTCTTTACTCTTCATGTATAAGCTGTTGGCTGTTGGTTGCTATCCACGAGAAGATCCAAGAGGAATGAAAGCCAGTACAGACTGGATGAAACAAGGGACTTTTGTTAGAGCAACCACTTTTTGGTGAACCCATAAGGATTTTGATTAAACGTCAGCAGCCCTGGAATGTAAGGTATTTTCGCAATAATCCTCTCCATTCAGTTGTAGGAAATTTGAATGTTCTCTTTTCCCTTGTCTTGTCTCTGTCATCAGAGGTATGCAGTATGCAGTATGTAGTATGTTGGCTTTCAAAGGAGGCTTTTGAATCTACATAAATATTTCTAGGAAAAGATGGAAGAGTAGTGAAAACGTCCAAGTACAAAGTACAGAGTACAGAACAAGGAATTTCAAGCATTCACTGGAATATTTAAGAGTAAAACGGCCAAACGGACAAATTTCAGTGTCAGACACTATACAATATAGACAACCGGAAACCAGATAACAGACAAAAGACAAATGGTCAAGAAATGAACAAATTCTAGTGCTAGTAAACAAAACTACTCTACCGTGTTTCCACTATGAACGTTATACGAGTTATAGTTTATATGAGTTACCTTCTTCAAAATTACTAATTTCAAATTTCCAAGGTCAAATGAGCAATTATCGATTGTCAAATTGCAACGAGTCAAAGTACAGCTATTCCTTGTTCAATAAAAAGCAAGCAAGAGTCAGAGAGCTCAATAAATTACTCTTTACATAATTCACCCCATTCAATTTTTAATACGTGCTTTTACACTACATTTTTGGTGTAGTTCAAAAGAAGTCTCCCAAAAACGAGTAAAAGCAGATTTCACTCAGCCAAAACTCCTTTTTGAAGGATTTTCCCTTCATAATTTTTAGGAGCAATTCTGAGGATAAAGAAAGTAGAAATGCACAACAAAGAAGAAGCTTGATCGATTTCCACCTTTACAGCTCAATTAGATGCAAAACCTTTGATAGTATTTGTAATAATCCTATTCCATTTTATTTGATGCAAAGTATTTGGAATCCGTTCCAAGAATTTGAATCTGAATCCGAATCCTAAATGCAAGCTTTTATGCAGACATGAATTACCGTGAGTATTCTTTACAATTTACAATGGAGAGGGAATATTTATGACGCATCTGTCTAAAATCTAAAATCGGAATACATGGAAAATCTTTGCTTTCACTTTGTACTCTTTTGCATAAAACCTGTACACTGTACATTGTACATTGTACGCTATACGTTGTAAATTAGTCTGAACACGCGTAGGGTAACCCTTTCAACTTTGGAAGCAAATTGAGGCAATTCTAGTAAAATCTTTTACATAAGTAGAGTGAGAGTGAAAGCCGTAGCCGTAATCATTCAAAGTGCAGCTCACTTTTCACCTCCACACTCTGATGAGCTACATAATTTCCCATATGAATAATAAATAAACAAAATGAACCAACAAAAGATGCATTAGCTTGATGACTAAGATGATGATGATGATGACCATTTTACTGTAGATGTAGCTATTTCCATTTATTCACATGATTTTACAAAGTTAACAATCTCTTACCTGAGGAATGATGAAATACTATGATGAATAGAAATCAAAATATCAAATTTATTTCATGCTATCTGTTAAATCTCAGAATGGTTTTGCTCTGAAAGCTCCTAGATACTTTGTTTCATGATCAATTTTGCCAAAATGTATGAAGAATTTTACATAGAAATATCCTTTCACAAAAACATTTCCAAGTGGCTGACAGAACAAATAGCTTTTGAGTAAAATATAAAATTACAAGAAATTGAATGAATGGTGAACCTTCTTAACTATAGTGGAGGTTTTCTTTTGAATTTGGGTGCTTTGAGAAACTATGATAATTAAACCATCAAATTAGTCTACGCTTCATAATTTGTGTGTATTTTGTATCTTACTCCTTAAATAGCCACAGGCATGCTGAAGAAAGAAACCTGCCCAGATTCATCCAGTTTCAAAACAGCTTGCCTCTTGCTTTGTTTTCTTTGCATAAATATTTCATAGACAAAAACTAAAATGAACAACATGAAGTTTACCTCCAACCCCAAGCTCTGGTTTTTAGTCAGAAAATACATACAATAAGTACAGCTTGTTTTCTTTTCCCTTTTCGTTGAACTTAATCAAGTTTAGTCAACAAACTTGAGAGAATCCTAGGTTCATGAATCATTGATTTTTCCAGGCTATGAAAAAAAATACAATTATCATACAAATATATTAAACCATAGTCATCTATTTTCAAGAACAGCCTTTTAGCTTCAAGACGAAGAAGACTTGTAAATGGAATTGATGAGCATACGAGTCATCGAGCATTACAATACTTTTCCCCCTCCTTTTAGTATGCTATTCAAAATACTTTAGTTTTTGTCTTTTTTCTTTTGTCTACAATCAAAATTCAAAGCATATGTAAGATTTACAAGAACAAAAAATAAAAAATAATAAAAGTATCTATAATACCACAGTATTCAGTATTTAGTCTTCAGGCTGTAAGTAATTTCTTTATAGATTAATATTGCATGTACCACACATGTGTTTTATTGCATTCTGATGACTGATGACATTGGCTGGCTGGATGGTTGGTGTAGGTTGATTTTGATGGATGATGGATGAGCACTGAGCATTGGGTCTTGTGCAGGGCTGAACTTACATGTATAAAGCACATGGAAAACATTTCATCTCATCAAAAAAGTTGAAAGTATGCAGTTCTACATTCTAGATTCTAGATGTTGAAAGCGGTGGGAAATTTTAATTTGCATAAGTTGTTTGGATGGCATCAAATAGACACTCATACATTAATTCATGAACAGGAAATCTTGTGCCATGTTTATATTTGATTTTGATGTGAAACTGGAAACTGGAAACTCAAGACAAGAGACTAGAGACTTTACTTTGTCTTTCACTCATTCTTTTGGGTTTTCCTCTGTGGTTACTCTTTGTTTTACATTCTCTCCGTCTCTTCTTTGTTCTGTATTCTGTATGTCCTCCGCTGCTTTCTAAAAATACATTGTGTATTTAAGCCTGGTCTGGTTTGGTCTGGGTCTGGTCTCATCTACTTTGCTCTGGTCTGGTCGCTTGGTCTGATGTGAACATCTGCTTTGAAAATGTCTTAAAAGATGCTCTTCCTCCACTCGCCAAACTCAGCTCAGTTCTCAGTTCCGTACAGCTCAACTCAACTCAACTAGAATAGAAAAGACATAGCACATAGCATCAGACCACAACAGAATAGAACAGAGTTTTCCATTTTCCATTACTTTGATGATGAAAGTTGGTTTTGGTTGTATTTCCACAAGAAGGAAGAAGAGGGAAAAGACAGAGGCAGAGACAGAGACGGAGACAGAGGAGGAAAAAGATGGAGAAAGTACAACACATCTAGGCATGAAAATGAGAAGACCGTTGCCTTGTGACATTATGCTGTGAGATAAAGCAGTGGAGGAAAAGTCTCAAGTTTCCTATGATATTCCTAGAAGATTATGTCTGTTTTTCCACTGCTCCTCTTCTCCGCCCTCATCCTCTCAAGTTTCAGCTCGGAGCAAAATAATTATTTGGAGAAGAAGAAAGATGAAGCATCGGATCCATATACAATCTAGATTCTACAATCTAGAATCTAGAGCTGGACTCTGCTCAGTCCAACTCCATCAGAAAATTACACGGTCGTACTTCATACATGTACAGTGTACATGTACAGTCTAGGCATAATGTACATTGCACATTGTACTTTGTACATATACCCTGGATAAATACCTTCGTTTGCTTTCATCTTGGGCTAAATGGCATATGAATGTGGGGAATTCGGCCTGCTTTACTTTTACATTATACAAACCAAAACCAGAATCAGAACCAGAACTAGAAAACCCTCTACTCTTTCTCATCTCACAAAAATAACAAGATCATACACTGTACATTTTGGTTTACTTTCCTTTCCTTTCGGACAAATTCTTTATTATTACTTTGGTCTTTGGTCGCTCTGCCTTTCTCTCTCCTTTCTAGTTTCTTTGTTCTGTATAAAATGAAATACCTTTAGGATTCTGAAATGAAGTGCTTTTATTTCTATGCTTTGGCATCTGGCAGTCTAGTGGATGAAGGAAATCCCTGATTCAATAAACCTTCGGTGGATCACTTTTATCACTCACAAGTTAGTCATTTTCTATCCTGTTTCCCCTGAGGTTAAATCTGGATTCTAGATTCTCGATGGATATATGAAGCTTATATTTACAAATATTCATCAACTTACGTTTAGAATGAAAATGAAATATTATCAAGTATCAAGTACCAAATTCAAGATTGTTTTCTTGTTTTCTTTGGGGATTCAATTTCAATCTCAGTATTACTTTCCTTTCGTAAATCTTGCACAAGTTGGAGCACAAAAATAAGAAAAAGATATTACAAAAACGTTGTCATGTGTATACCCTTGTAAAATAACAAAAAATAATCTGGATGATAAGCTCAAGTCGAAGGTGGAAGTTGGAACTGGACGAGAATAAAGGAGTTAAAAAAACATAAAATACAAATAGTTTGAATAGAAAATCATCGTAGTCAGATCGTAAAACTCGAGAGAAAACGAAGATAGAATTTCCTTTTTTGGTTCAACGCTTCTCTTTTTCCAAACTCCAAACTCGCTGTTTGTTGTCCCCGTTTGTAGATATTATTTAAAGCATTTTATGTATCGTATGAAATCCACAAGTCCGGTTTTCGGTCCAGGAATCCTCTTTTTCTCAATGCGTCATTTTGCATTTCTATATAAAAGGAAAATACACTATAAAATATTTTGAATCAGAATCACAGTTGGGAATATTTCAAAGATAAAATAGATATTTGATTCAATATTTATTGCTACCTTGAATCTTGACATGTTTTCTGCTGACATGAATCTTTGGCTTTTGACCATCAGAAATTAATTACATAATACTTGTGCATTAAAAATTAATTAGTTGAAACAAGTGCAATCTACTTACATTAATTAAGACTCGTTAATTAAGACTTCATACGGCTTCTAATTTTGCCGGTGGAACTGGACTTCTTGCGATGTCTTCTTTCGTTCAACCCACAAGCTTTTATTTCTCTCCAAAATAAATAAGACTGAAATGCGATGAAAAGAGAACCTGTTTTACATGAGAGTATTTGTATTGTAGCAAAAGTGGCTGGATTTTATATGAAGCGGAAAAGGGGCCAGTTTTCTTTGGACTTGGACTTGGATATGACTGTAATATCGATATCAATAGAAGTAGAAGAAAGAAGAATTTCTTTGGCAATAGTTGAAGAGTCGTTGAATCTTATTGCTTATTGCCCATTTCTATGAATGAGTGAATGAATGGATGAATGAAAATGAATTACATCACATCACATTGGAATACTGAATTGGTTTGCTTTGGCTGGGATGAGATTGGATTGGATTGAAGTGGACTGGTCGATCTTCAAAGAGAAACTTATTCAAGATTCAAGATTCAAGACAAAATAAATAGAGAAAGACAGAACTCAAGACTTTGTCATTATAATATCAAAGTGGTCCATTCTGCCAAATGCATTCTACTCAGCACAAGAATAAACTACAAAGTACGGTATACGCTGGTTTGGTTTGATTTGGACTCGTCTGATTTGGTATCGTTTTATCTTTTGTCTTGCCCTTGTTTCAAGTACATAGATACAAAGATACCTAGATGAACATTATGTATTATGTATTCTTTATTCTTCTGTAGTCCAACCAGCAGAATAAATAAATTATGCATTCAATCATAAAATACATTCACCATCCCTGATACAATCACTGTATCCCGTATAATATTACAATATACATAAATTATGTCAAATGTGAAGCTGAATGTAAAATGTGGATGCAGATGAAATTGCCCACTGTTCACAGAAACATGAAAAAATCTTCTCTTTCTCTTCAGTGCTTTTCTCGAGGAGTTATTGATATAAAATTCCTTTCCATTTTCAATTGTGTGGGTACTCTTAACAAGGAGAAAACAGAAGAAACCCAATTATTCTTATTCAGATTCTTTGACTTTCTCATGCTCAAATTACCAATTTACAAATTTGTATTTCCTGAAACGCAATACAAGTATTCTAATAATATTATTATCTTTGGTTTTTTAGAAAGCGAAGCATAGTATTGGAATCGCCTCAATGGTTCATTGGCTGGTAAAATTCTTAACTCACTCGATGGCGCCATCTAGCACAAGCGTTTTGAAATCCTTAGTGGACCCATCGAGTACACATTTGAAGTTGTTTGAAGTCGAGATGTAGCGGAATTATTTGTTACTCACTGGTGGTGCCATCTAGTAGTTATATTTTGAATTAGTTAGAGGCGCCATCTAGCGTAAATACTTTTAAAATTGGTTGCAATTACACCTATGCCAAATAGTTTGGAATTTTTAGTTGAATTTCTTTGTTTTTCATCTAGAAGTTTAGTGTAGAGAAGAACAGGTGTAACATGCTCAATGCTCAATGCTTAGTATTCAATGGTTTAAGACTGAAAACTGAAGGACCTAATTAAAGAAATGTAGAAATGGAAGTGCCAATTGTTGGGACATGAAATTTCCGATAGTTTCCGATAGTGTATCTGCAAATGTATAAGCTGACCAGCAGTATTTTTTGAAATAGGTTGTGTCAAAGAAAAATGGGGGGACGGAGAAATAAGAGAAATTACCCGCCAAACCTAATTTATATCCCGTTTTAAATATTAGATGGCTAGTATTATTGTCCAATCGAAGTGGATCCATTAAGATCGGGGGAATAATATTAATGGCATTGAAAATGGATTATGGGCCATATAAATTTCTACCTAACCATCTTTCCTACTTTACTGCATGCTACATTCTCTGTGCCTTGTGTTCTATGCTCTATCCCAAAATCGTCAGAGTCACGTCCTTTCTTTTTCCCTGCAAGAAAAGTACTTTAACAACCCACGAGTGACCGATGGTTACACAAGACGCACATTTCTTCTAAATTAATTACTTGCTGTATGAGCATTATTTTTCCATTTGGGCTTTGAGCTTGGACTTTAACCTGGACTTGGTTCTTGGTTACAATGGGCTGAATTGCATGATTTGGCTTGGTTGTTAGAACTTCTTTGAAGCATAACACACCTCTTAAGTTTTGAGTTTTGATATATTTTATGCTCCATTAACTAACTCGTGCATTTACAGCGTCAATTTTATTATGCCTTTTGTCATTTTTTGCTGATCCGCATATTTTTGGTTTGTTTTTTTTTGTAAACTCTGATCTAGGTGCTATAATTGTGTTTTATCATTATTTCGACATCAAAATTGTACATTGTAAACATGAATAGATATAAAAGTAACTAAAAAATACAGCCAGAAACAAAACAAATAGTATGAATGGATATTTCTATTATTAGTTTTCTGTCTTTCGATTTTCTTTATGTTTTATGCTGTCTGAAAAAGTTTTCACAATACGACATGACATTTTGCCCTTTGTAGTTGTTTTCTCTTTATTTTCCATCATCAATTTAATTTCAGATCAACTCAACCCTACATCTATTTGAGTCTCATTTCATTTCGTTTCATTTCAAGATGTAATTTTCTCTCCATCATTTTCTCTTTCCGTTTCTTTTTTCTTTTGATATGACATGAGACATGAGTAGATGACCATGACCAAGTCAAAAGGAGACTGAGACGGATGGCTTTTACATCAAAATGGAAAATGTTTACCGTGTACATAAACTATGAAATGTACAATATATAGTACAGCGAGATACATTTGAGGTTGGTTCTTTTTTTTAAATTGAATATCCTTCTGCTTCTCAGGTTCACCTTTCCATCAAAGTAGTAATTTTTCTCCCCATTTCTCCATTCTCCATTCTCAATTCTTTCTCATCTGTATTCCTGTTTACGGGTTACGGGTTACGAGGTACGGTTTACGGTGAGCGAACTGTCCAATTTCCGTTCATGATCTTTCTTCTGGATGTCTGCTTGCTTTTTACTTTGTCAACTCAACTCTCTCTCTTTCTCTCTGTTTGTGTACATGCTTTTTTTCTCTCTCTTTTATTTTCTCTCGATACGGTATCCAGGGATTCATTCAATTGATTTTTTCCAGGACAGTACACGAAGCAATTTGTTATTTTTTTCCTTAGCATAGTTCCTTTCTCCACAGAACAACAACGTGTACCATTTTCTCTCAAAACATCTTTGTGCTTTGTGCTTTGTACTTTGTACTCATGACGAATACAGAAACCAGAATCTAAGGTACAAAGGGAAAAATAGTAAAAGGTAGAGGATGATGAAAAAACAATATTAAATAAAATATTGTTTACCTCTTTTATATCTTGTATCTAGTAGTGGAGTCGCACTTGAATTTAGCAAAAAAAAGCGGTACACGGTACTCTGTGCACTGTGCGCTGTATTCTGACAGCAGTACATTAGAAAACCGGAGTACAGAAAACCTCAAATCACATTACCTTTTCTCCCCCGCTTTACCATGTACCAAGTATACTTAGCTTTTTAATTTACATGTTCACAGGATAGGATTTTTGCTCTTGGGGTAACGGCACTAGTAGTTTTTTTTCGAAAAGTGGTGTGTAAACAACAAAGTACGGTTATTGTAATCATTGATGACAGGGACTAGTAAATTTTGTTGAAATATCTCCACTCTCGTAAAATATAAAATATTGTGGCATTTTCATGATTCTAGATTCTAGGATTTATTATGTACACACATTTCTGATCGCTTCTGCTTTCACCACATTGGTAAGGCATAAAACCATCTTGAACCTTGATCCATAGCTAAGTTATGCACAGATAACATTCAAATTTGGCTAAGAGTGTCATCAAACATTTGCTGTCGTTTGGTGTGAGAGCCATTTTTACTTTACCTTTTTTATCCTTTATCTATATTTTCCATTTAGACTTTCTCTGTACTCTGTACTCTGCACACATACAATGTATGTACAATGTACAACCCATTTTCACTTTTCATTATCTTGCGGGAAACCAAGAACAAAGAGCTTTCACTTTTCCTTGTTTTTGTTAAAAGGATTCATAATACAGAATGTAGTGTGTTGGCAGTGTCATAATTTTCATGCTCTTCTAACCCAAGAGCTAAAAGTAGTTACACCACATGCAAAAAGGCTCCATAGACATTACCACTTTATTGTATTTAGCACCACATCCCATCATCCACAATATATTACCATTACCAGTGAAAACAGGGAAAGGAGAGAAAGGTTTTTTCTTTTTGAAAGTGAAAGTGAAAAGACTATGGTGAAAGTAAGGAGAAAGTTTTCCAGGGATTTCTTTGAAATAAACAAAATTCAATCTCCCATCTACATATCCGCATTCTACACTCTACACACACTAAGCTAACTGTGAGAATGTGAGATTCATGAATATAGAAACATGCATGTGACACAATAAATATCTACATTCTACATTGGTAACTATATATCGTGTATTGTCTTGCCTATTGTGTATTGTGTATGTTTGTCCTCGCGTTTTTCGATTTGGATTTTGGATTTTACATTTTACATTTTGAATTGACGTTGAAATTGAAGTTGTGGAAGAGTCATGACGACAGGAGAAATTTGAAAGCCTAATATTGCAACGACATTGTATTGTATTGTGCATTTTATTT
Organism: Sminthurinus signatus; assembly: GCA_019776565.1. Taxonomy (NCBI): domain Eukaryota; kingdom Metazoa; phylum Arthropoda; class Collembola; order Symphypleona; family Katiannidae; genus Sminthurinus; species Sminthurinus signatus. Next base: position 4,854 of record JABASP010002437.1, on the reverse strand, counting down.
ACATGTGTGTTGTCTATGTAGATTGTACATTGTACATTGTACATTGTGGATCTGTCTCAAGTCTCAAGCTTTCCTCTCCACTTTTTGTTTTTCATTATTGCATTTCCTTGTCTCTGGTTTGGCTTCCTCTCTTCGCTCTATTCTCCTTTTTCCCAGAGTGAAATGAATCTTGAACGACATTTCAAAATTTCTATACAGTCAAGTACTGCCTCGAGTACAGTACACATAGCAGTTCTCAGTACAGAGTAACAAAATAGGAGAGGAAGACATGAAATTGGATTGGAAACGAAGGGAAATAAGTCTATATACAAATAAATATACAATACAATACAATACAAAAAAATATCTATAGAACAGGAATGTAGAATGTAGGATGTAGAATGTAGAATCGGAGATGCAGGATTCTGAATCCAGGATGTCGAAAGGTTTGTCTCCTATTGTATTCGTATTTCGTATCGTATCCAAGATTTCGGGCAATCTCGTGCCATTTGGTACACGTAATATGTGATATGTGATATCACAGTACACTGTACAATGTATAACTTTTATATTGTACATTCTGTTGCGGAATGAGGTAGTCTGGAGAAAAAGAACCTGATATTGAAGCACTTGTACTTGTACTTGTACTCGTGCTCGTAGAAAGATAGGTACTACACCCACGTTCTTCTGTGTACTCCATTCTCCATTCTCCATACCAAACATTACATTTGTTCATATGGATGGATTGGATTGGTTTGGAAGGGATTGGAACGTGGGACACATCCTCTTGTCGTTGTCGTTGGCGTTGGTGTCTTGGTCTTCTTGTCTTGACTTGACTTGTCCTGTCTTGCCGAGAGTATTGAGTATTGAGAATAGAGAATCGAACATTGAACATTGAGCAAAAGGTTTCTCTGTATTCTCTCTTTTGAATTTGGCAAGTTTTTTGGTTCCTCTTTTTTTTTCTTTATTCTTTCTTTCTCTCTTTCTTTGAAGCCAAACCAATCTCGGTCATGTCAATGGATATAAAGCAAGAGATTTTTATGTGATATCATTGATGTAGCAAATGTAGAGAGTAGAGAGGAGGAGGGAGAGAAAAAGAAGGAATGAAAAGATGTAGAATGTAGAATCCAGAATGTAGAATGTAAAGGACTTTTTTTCTTCGTCTCTTCTTCCTGTTCTTCTTCATTCTTTATTTCTTTTTACCGCTCTTACAACTACGAATACAAGTATAGCCACAGCCACAACAGCAGCTACAACTATCTGTATGTACTTTTTTTTTCTTTTTCCCTTCTCCTCCTGATGCTACACCGAAGGATGAGGAAATTGAGCGACACGGGGATGCTCAATGCTCAATGCAACATGAAGAAACATGTTCTTCACATCCTTTTTTCTTAATAAAATGGTAAAATGGAGGCACAGGGAAGACAAAAAAGAGACAAGGGGAGAAGAATAGGAAAATAGAAGAATGGGGAGAGGGAGAAAATAAAAGTAGTCTTTTCTCCTGTATCCAATACCTATAGCTATAGTTGTAGAAGAAGAAGAAGAAGAAGAAGAAGAAGAACTCTGTGAACATCTATCTATCTATCCATCTATCTATACATTATATATTATATTATATTTTTTCTGTACACATTCAACTAACCAACCAACAAGCCAAGCCAACCAAACCAAGTCGTCTATCTATCTATCCATCTATCTGAAGCTAGTATCTCAATGGTGTAGCCAAGGCAAGGACAAGATAGCCACGGTACATGGTTGCAGTCACATACTTATACGTGGAATTGGAATATTGACTGTATTACTTTTCATAAATTGTACATCAAGTCATCTTTATATGGGGAAAAAAAGAGGGGAGAAGAAAGAACAAGAAGAAGAACAAGAACTAGAAAAAGAAAGCTAAAAATGACTTTAGGGGAAATATATAGCCTGGAGCGGGGCAATAAAAGAGAGATTTTCAGTTACTACTTATATACAAGAAGTTACGACTCCTACTATCTACATCGCCACCACTACTACTGAACTTGGCTCCTTCCCTCGTCACAAGAGGAACGAAATGTCCTGAACCTTATTCTAAAGTCAACTAGAGGAAGACGTATCTCTCCCTTTCCAATGTGTGTGTGTGTGTGTGTGTGTGTGTCTTGTCCACAGTCCACAGTCCACAGTCCATACTTAAGTGTGTAAAGATAGTAGAAAAAGAAAAAGAATAAGAATAAGAACAAGAACAGGCACAAGGATAAGAATAAGAAAATAGATAATAAATGCAAGAGAAAATGTCCCTGTCGTCTTCGTCTTCGTATTCGTCTTGGCTCATATGTACAATGTACAGTGTACAGTATAGCTGCAGTAGACTCAATTCACATTTGTTGCCCTGTCACTAACTCTTCTGCTTCTTCTTCATCTTCTTCAATCTCCTGCTAGTAGTAGTAGTAATAGTAGTTGTGCCTGTCCACTCTTCACTCTCCACTCTCCTCTTCATAGGGAGAGAAGGGACAACTATCTGCTAACTTCTACTCCAAGTCAAGTCAAACTCCGACTTCAACTCCAGTTCCAACTCGATCCAACTTCCAAATAGGTTTACCAAATATCAAGTTTCCTCAGTCCCGCAGGTCAAGAGGTGGTAATCTACGCGACCATGTACCTTACACTTATATCCGTGGATGTAGGTAAATACAAATGTATTAATGTACATACTTCGTCTCCAGCACACGTACGCGACGAAGGAGAGAAATTGTATTCCCAAAACTTGGCCTGACTTGGTGAGATAGGGATGCTCGCGGGAGGGGTGGAACTTCGGGCAAATTGCCATTCTAGTTCTAGCTTCAGCTCTTCTTGTACCTTGGGTGTATGTATGGAAATGCAATAAAAAGCAAAGAAAATGATGCGTGCTGGTCTGGTAGAGATGTACAGGAGAATACAGAATACAGAATACACAGAAGAATAAAATAATAAGGGCAGAAGATAGAAGACGGAGGAATGAGAAGCCACACAGCATCACAGTCTAGTTTATACACATACATTTGTCTGCATGTACTTGTTCGCAAGTCTCAATCTACAATCTACTTGCAATCTACGGCTGACACGACAGGACGTAGAAGCTGAAGCTGAATTTGGATCTGGATTTGGACTTAGATTTAGAATTGTTGTCTCTCCTTTTATTACATCTCTAGTGAGTCTAGTGAGTGGCCCACTTTCTCCTCATACATATGTGACTACACATGTAGATGACATTTTAATACTGTACATCGCCCACCTTTCTATTCTGTACATTGCACGTGCTAGTCCATTTGAAATTCGGAGGAAGGTGAGGTGCCAAGTTTTCTGTCTCTTCTCCATAGGTTTCATCGCCCTCTCTTTCTCACTTTCACTTGACAAACGGAGCTAATCCAATCCAGTCCAAACCAGACCAAACCAGATACAGAATATCCAAAGCCAAAGCCAACGCCAAAGAAAGAGTGAATATAGATTATACATGTATGTGTATTTATATCAGTGAGACAAGATGAAAAGAAAAGAAGATTGGTCCAACCTTTTTCTTCTTTTTCTTCTTTTTCTTCCAACCTCCTTCTTTTCTTTCCTTCCCTTTCTTTTCGCGCCTCATTTTCTTCAAGCCATGCACAATTTTATAGTTATTGGGAGCCGTAGCACATACACTTATTTACTCGACAACTGCTTCTTGTACTACTTCCAGATCCAGATCCAGTTCCAGTAAAAGTTTCAGCTCCAGCTTCAGCTTCCCTTCCTTTACAAATCCAACATGCATAGGTATATGTAAAAAGTACAGTTGTACAAACTACTTTATCTACAATTGCTTTCGCTTTTTCTTTTGCTTTCTTAGAAGAAACGACCTACGAGTTAGCCGCCCATAACAAGTACACCCAGTTTTCGACGAGCAAATTACAAAATAAAGGAGACAAAACTGAGGGAAACTACAGTAAAAAAAAACAAGAAAAAATACATACATGGAGAAAACACGAGCATAAGTTCAAAGAAAAATAGAGAGAGTGCAAAAAAGGAGTAATGATGCCAATAAACTGCTTCTGTTGTTGCCTGAAATAGGCACTAGGGGTTGTCGTGACGAATGCACCCGTACCCTTTGTAATAAGGAGACGGAAAGGTAGAAGCATATCGTATTATCATACATTTGTATATATAAGCATAGTTTCTCACAGTATCGAGTGTCGAAGTAGATTTAGTCGTCATGTCGCATATCACATTATGAGTATCACTCAATGTTATCCTGACGAGAAAACGGGAAAAATCTGAAAAGAGTAGAGCTTGAATATGGTTAAAGAACAAATATCGATACAAATACAAACAGAGTTCTATGTATCGTATTTTTGAAGTCTCCAGCTGAGTTTTTCTCCCCAGTTCCCCTTTTTCCATTTTCTACTTTTGAGCTGTCAAACTCCCCTTTTCCTTTTTACACATCTTGTTTTTTATCAATAGGAATAAATATGTTTACGAATTACAAGTAGGCCCGTTGTTGTTATTTTTATTGTTATTTAGTGTAATCTTCATGTGTAGAATGTAGAATAAACTTGATAGCTTGAAATATCTTTGTCTGTATGCCTGTGTTTTACTTTGACTCCAATCCCCATCATTTTACATAATAAGTGAGTGATCAGTGACTGTACACTAGACCGGGCCATTTTGACAACTTTGTTGAAAATCCGAAGTGCCACCCCGTCAAATCGTTCCCTTTGATGTAAAAAACAACCTCTGAAAAAATCAGCTCATTAAAATTAGTTTTAGAGGTCGCGCAGATGACCCAAAGTTCACCATGTATTTTAAATGAGAGAACTTTCACAAATCAGGCATATTGTGGGTGGGGAGAAAAGGGGAGGAGGTAGAATTTTTCTGAGAATGGGAATGAAG
>JABASP010002436.1:0-20158 GCA_019776565.1 Sminthurinus signatus | reverse complement strand
TCATAATAAGAGATTTCTGACTAAAAATCGCTTATTATGGAGAGAAGGTCAAAATAAGGGATTTCTGACTAACACTGGCTTATTATGGCGAGATCGTCAAAATAAGAGACTTTTGACCAAAACTGGCTTATTATGGTGAGGTGGTCATAATAAGAGATTTCTGACTAAAACTGGCTTATTATGGACAGAACGCCAAAATAAGATATTTCTGATCGAAAATGGCTTATAATGGACAGAACGCCAAAATAAGAGATTTCTGATCCAAAATGGCTTATTATTGTAGAGGTGGTCATAATAAGAGATTTCTGACTAAAAATGGCTTATTATGGAGAGAAGGTCAAAATAAGGGATTTCTGATCCAAAATGGCTTATTATAGAGAGAAGGTCATAATAAGAGACTTTTAACCAAAACTGGCTTGTTATTGCGAGATGGTCAAAATAAGAGATTTCTGATCCAAAATGGCTTATTATGGCGAGATCGTCAAAATAAGAGACTTTTAACCGAAACTGGCTTATTATGGCGAGATGGTCAAAATAAGACATTTCTGACTAAAACTGGCTTATTATGGCGAGATCGTCAAAATAAGAGACTTTTGACCAAAACTGGCTTATTATGGCGAGATCGTCAAAATAAGAGATTTCTGATCTAAAATGGCTTATTATGGTGAGATCGTCAATATAAGAGACAAAAGCGGTTTATTTTCTGATATGATGATGTTGTTTAGTTTGTTTAATAATGCCCATTTTGTTATAAATGGGTTATTTTGTGGAGCTGGCCATAGTAGAACAAATTTGGTTACGTTTTTTGAAAGCTCGTGGATTATTGAAGGTTTCGCCTGCAAATGTAATGGAATTCAATTTAGGCGGTTTGGATCCTGACCAAAGCGAATAAATTGAATTGCATTCTGCAAAATCCTGTAACTGTCAAACGGTGAAAATGGCAAAGGCCACACCGCAGCAAAGGAATTCAATTTAGACGAGTTTGGTAGTAACAAAAGCGGCTAAATTGAATTACATTATTTGAAATTAGGTTCGTAAGAGACAAGAACAAATGGTAGGCCACTCCGTGACCCTTGAATGAAAGTATTATAATGCAAAAAAAATTGTGGGGCCAAATTCAATATTCAATTCCGTAAGCGTCTGTGTAACAGGGATTTTTTTTAACTGTTACACTACTACTGGAAAAAACATGATAAAAATGTATAGCATACAATAATACGACTCATGTTGATTATATAAATGAACATTCTTGAGAATGACACACAAAAGAGAGAGAGAAATATATTCTCCTCCTTTGCCCTGTCCACTACATAATATATAATGTGTAATGTATTTACAACAGCTTAAAATTAAATACAGTATAAATTCTCAAATAATTTATGACGGCACCTTCATTGTCACTGTCAAGATTCGAGAGTCGAAAGTCAAGAGTCAAGAGTAACAATTGTGTAGATTGTAGGGCCATGAAAGATTGAAAGTTGAAAGCTAACTTGGAGAGTTAAGACTTGAGTCTTTTCCCACTTGATCATTGATCATACATAGTACATAGTATGTAGTATGTCGTATGTGGTACAGAAGGAGTATTAAAGTAATGCTAAAACTTGAAAACTTGTACCAATAGAAACAAGACATTATATTATACCATATTATTATTATGCATACTGTCCACTATACATTGTACAATGACGATGCTACAGTAATAAGACTACGAATATACAGTTTGAAGTTTGTGAATTTTCTTAAGACAGATTACCTACTCCTTTTACGTTTTAATGCATACTTTTTTCCTCGACATTTTCTGTTGCTGATACACCATAATACGAGGAAAAATGTATATATGTAGAAGAGGAAAAACAAACCAACTCAAAAACTAACATTACATGAAGAAAAAAAACTAATCCAATATAAACTGGCTTTTGCTAGTACATATGTGCATGTATAATATAAAATATAATACATAAGTAAAGAAAAGAACAGATAGCAAAAAAATAAGGTTTAAAACTTGCTCAAGTCAGCTTTTTGATGCTCTTTTTATAATCATCATCATTATATTACATTGTATTCTATGTGTCTTCTTTTGCTCCTCTTACATATATAAAATAGACATCGTTATGTTTTACCTTTGAATTCCATTGTTTCAGCCAATGTTATATAAAATTCATGACAAGTGCAAAAATCCCAAGTTCCAAGTCTAAAGTCTACATTCTACATTCTACACATATATATTACAATATGTAATAATATGTAATATGTAATACAATGTGGATTTGCAAGTTCTTCTTCAGTTATTTGAAAGAATTAATTCAAGCAAAAAAAAGTCGTTGTAGAAGTAGTACAGAAAAAATGTCACACATGCTAACACCTATCCATCTTCTTATTTATTAAGACTCGTTTGAGTTGTTCTACATTGTATGCAATGTATGCATGCATGAACCTAATGCAAATACATAGTATGCAAATACATATCTATGATAATTCAATAATTCCACACGAAAGGAGAAGAAAAAAAAAAGACGACTAGGAAGAAAAAAAAATGCTGTCAAATCCTCTGGTCCAAAATCTTACTACAACCTATCATCCCGTCTTTCCAGTTTCAAAGTCATGCTATAGTTGCACGTTTCATCTACTTTGCATGAAAACTACTATTTCTACTACTATTATTATTATTATTATTATGCAACATTGAAAGAAACTGAGAAGGAGAAAGAGAGGGAATCAAAGAAAAGTGGTAAGAAGCTCTGACTGAGGTAAGTCAAAGTCAACCTCATATTTGAAACCATGTATAATGTATGTATAATGTATATGCATAACAATAGGCTGACAAGCATAATTGGATTCTGTAATGTTGGGCATAGACATGCCAGTCAAAACCACAGATTCCCTTCTTCTTCTATCCACCAAATATCCGAACTAACCAAAAACCGACAGACCAAAAGGTTACCTAGTTCACTTCACGAGAACAAATGTGTACCTTTGCATATTAAATATGTAGATAAAAGATAGTAGATACATACCTTGGCAAACTTAAAATGCTTGAGGTTCCAATCAGGGCAAAACATACATGAAAAAATACACACCTGTGCTCCATTTTTCTTTAGTAAATTCACTTTTATCTATAATATTTTTTCCATGTATTTTTTTTTTAAAAAAAGTCATTCACATAATTTCCTTTTCCTTTTATCTCTTGGTTAACTTGTTCTTATAAAAATGAGAGTTACATACATGTAGTATGAATATTAGGAAAATTATGAGGAAGAAAGGGAAAGATTTGGAATTGGAGCGAAAGCCGCTGGTTTGTCTTTTTCATTTTTATTAAGTAATATATTTATATGCAGTATGTACATATAACATATACTATATAGAAACCAAGAAATGTGCCACACAAATACACATAAAAAGAAGAGCAAAGCAATGGTCATCATCATTTATTAATGTGCTACGCACATTTTATGGAAATGGTTTGATTATTATACTTTGATCAATTCAAGTTCATTTTTATAAGCACAGTGAATGTTAAAGACAAGACAATCTATAGATATAGATACAGAATACAGGAGGAGAAAAGTGAGAATGATTTAAAACATTTCCCTGGCTATTCACTATTAATGCAAAAGGGGAAAAAAACTTTCGTTAAAATACTTTAATTATACCTCTGGCTTGCCGACAGAAAAGAACAGACAGGTAGGGAAATGAAATGGAGCACCTGTCATATACAAGAGAATACTTCTAGTCCAACACTACAAAAACTCAAAGTTGCATCCAAATACATGTGATACATATAGGTACACATAATTGTACACTGTACATTGTACATACATAGATACATGCATACTAAATGCATAATAATGGCAATCAAAATTACCACGGTTAATCGTAAGTTTCGACGCGTAACTTATACTTGATATAAATAAATGACGTGAATAAAGGATAGTTGTATAGTGCTCTAGATGTATAATATTGTGTTCCTCTGCGTAATTACCTTTTGTATTACATATTGTTACACACTTTCCCCAGCTAATAGTCAGGAGCAATAAATATCCACATGTAGACGAAACAAGTATCAAGTATAATATACTATTATTATTGCACATTACGCATATGTCATAGAAAACATATGCTTGCCTACCCATTTTTACAGGGTACAATATGCACTCCAATATTCTCTTGTCTATTCATAATACAAAACAATTTTATATAATTTAAATACACATATAGAATATAGAGGATGTGTACATTGTACAAGTAGCTTCTATAAAACTTTGGAGAGTGTCTGATGGCCTTAATTTTTGCGTGTATTGAGTATGTATTTCATACATCCAAGTAATCAAATAGAACAAATTTATTTTTAGCCTCCGCCAACATCATCATTAATATCATACGGGTAAAATAAACTACAGGGAATGCCCACACTTGGACTGAATTAGGGAAAAAAAAACTTAATTTTGAACAGCCAAACTAAAAAAAAAACCTCTTTGGAATTTTTTTTCTCTTTTGAAATACGTGTATTGTATTGTACTGTAGCTTTTAGGTATTCACATGTTCTATGTTCTATGTACTAGACTGTAGACAAAGAGAAACTTTGTAGCTTCTAGCCTTTTTGGTTTTGGTTTTCATTCCTCTCTTCCTTCCTTCCTGCTTTCTTCCTCCTTCTTTTCCCCTTGATGTACGATTAGCCGATTTATGAAAAAATAACACAGAGTGACTTATTTACGATTATGACAATAAATTGGGCAATATGGTACCTTCCTATGTGGTGGATGGTAGTCTAGAGACTTGAGTCTTGAGTGGGTGCATAGTAAAGTAGTACATGGATTTATATATTCCCATGTAGCCATTCAGAATACACACATATTTCATATCCATGTATTTTTACCCCTCACACACACATATTACGACTATTACTACTGTCGTAATGGAAAGCTTTTCTAAATAAATTGGTCGTGGTGTCGGTGGGTTTGGTTTTTTCTGTCCATACTTTTGTGGTATGGTTTGTTTAAAAAGCCCATACATATATACATACACACATTTGTGCGTGGAGAATGGTAAATACATATTTTGAAATACATAATATTACATATCACATATCTCATACACATATGTATTTATGTATGTACGCATTTTGATTTTGATTGAGAGATGAATTCTCTCTCTATTCTCCCTGCTCCTTCCTCACAACTTGCTTTTTTTCACAGTTCTTTCTTTCTACCCTCGAGGCTAATACTAGCGGCAACTATTTAATAGAAAAACGTGCAAAATTGCAATTTTGATAGAACCTCATATCTGGTATTGTCAATGTCACGTACATAAAACACAGTTCTCACTCTAACAGTCCAAAAAAACTAAAACTGAGAGTTGAGTTGAGGGGGGAAAGAAGGAATGAATCTTTGAGTGAACAAGAACAAGAGTACGTGGAAATATGGTAAAAGGGAGTGTAAACGGAATCCGGAATAACGAATAACGAAGCTAACAGTGTCTTGTGTCTTTACAATTTACAGTACATCGGGAAACAGTAATAGGAGGAAACCATGTAGCTGTTAGTTGTGTACATAAATGTTAAATTGTAACTACAAGAGTGTCGTTTGTTTCCCGCATTTTCTGATTTTTTTCCTCTCTCTTTTTGTTTCTACCTTAGTGTACACCGTACAATGTAGAATGTACAATGTACATCTATCCATGAGTTGGTATATGTACACACATATTTCCATCTTTCTTTTTTGGCCCGTGTTTTTCTGAGACAGCAAGGGACAATGTCTGGATAGATAGATAGATAGATTTAGGTATGTATCGATCGACGTGTGGAATTACATTACTTGAATTACAACCATAATTGACGGTATAAAACCTGCATGAACCAAAAACCAGCAAACCTCAGCCAGACGCTCAGCTGAGCAATGAGTAAAAGTGCAATGGGTAGTTATGCGAACAATCTCCTCAATGATTTCCTTTCCTTACCCGCTATCCCGTCCAACATACGCTGAAACATACATGTTACTTTGGATTTGGAACTGGAATTGGAATTGGAGTAGGAATAGATACATTACATTGTACATTGTACATTGAGAGAAGACATAGGAGTTTAGAAGCATTTATCCTTATGTACACAAACACAAGTATACTAGTACTATAGCTTTGTACTTTAAGATACTGTGTGGGTATAAAAGTATAGAATGTAGAAGGAGGCATTACATTATAAGTAATGTCTATGTGACACTCCGAATGCCGAATGCGGGTAGAACTCAAAGCAAACTATTTAATGTTCCAAGCACTTACTAATATATGGTTTGACAGTCCCTTTCCCGCTCTACCTACCACAAGTATATACTTTGTACGTCCAATTCGTATACGTTTATACGTGTATACTTATGTTGAAAATTGTTGATCCCATTGCCCATCCAAGACTCACTACTCACTACTCACTACTCACTACAACTGCCCATCTACTAACTTATACATTGTGAGTGCCAGTAAGAAGGAGTATGGAGTATGGATTCTGTTAGTGTACAATGTATATCGTACATGGTGTAATCGTAGAATGTACAATAAATATACAAGTTGGAGAGAAGAAGAAAGTCGGAACGGAAACATTAACATTATGAACATGAAGGGGAGTCGGATACAAGAGGCAGGATGAGATTTTCGGCTTGGTCATATCAAACCGAATTCTAACAAATTGCCCTGGTAATGGATTAATCTCCGATTGGATCCGTTTTTTAACCAAATCATTTGTCATCCCTTGAATTCTACACAAAAATTCTGTTCTCGCCAACTTATTTTCACATTTCACATTACACATTACACATCTTGTAAACACAAACACACGCACATTTCCGCTACACATTTTACAGCTGTAAATGAAGAGAGGAGAAATGTAACAGAATAACATACAGCATAATACATAGTCAACGCATATAATACAATTTTATTTTGTTGCGTTTATAATTTCATAATTTATTTCATACTAATTTCTTGTTTCCTAACTGAAACTTACTCCAACGGAAATGAAAAAAGAAACAGTAACAGTCCGGATAATGGTACACGCAATAGGAATACAAATATACGCATAATAATATGAATGGCAAAACTGAAATTGTATCTACACAAACAAATATCATCCATTGAGAATTGGAAATTTTTGCGCTGCATGTGCATCCATACAAAATGAATACAAAATGTACAAAGTGTATACACACGCTAAAGAAAGGAAGAAACAGTGACAGTGCCAAAGTTTCTACCATGACAAACTCACGTTCATGAGAATAAGAAGAACCATTCATAATTGATGTCCTGTATATACATAATATATACACACGCATCAGCATGAAAACACATGATAAATGCACCATAATACATTATCTTGTATTTTTACAAACACCGATATATATTATATCCGTATACCTCATAATACATTATATAGTTAATAATATTTGTTTATGGGTGGGTATTTCATCTTTACATGCAATGGTAGTAATAATAAAAATAATAATAATAATAAAATAATAATAATAATAATATGACGTGATGACTATGATGATAATGATGATGATGATGATGTTTGCTTTGGCCAGCAGTAGCTTTTGAAATGAAATACCTATTTCTATATCTACTTCTGTCTGGACTATTTGTTTGTTTGTGAGTATTTTGTGTATTTGTATGAAAGGGGGAAGACACAGGAGAGAGAGAAGGAGAATAAAACGGTGAAGAAAAATAGCATGACAATAAACGGACTAGGGACGAAATCCAAACATGTATTATTTCTCTCTGTATACAGTACATGTATACAATATAAATATATAAAGACGCGAATACACACACAGATATAGATGGAAAATCCTTTCTTTAGAATTCCAAAAAGCATTTCAAAGAACACAGAAGAATGAGGAATTGAATTGATTCAAATAGGATGGCCTGTTGTGTTGTGTTTGCCTGTGAAAATTGTGAATGGCAAAAAGAAAAAGAAGTAGTAGAAGTTGTTGTTGTTGTATTAAAAAGGAGTGTAGAAAGATAGAGAGAGAGAGGCAGAAAGACAGACAGAAAGAGAGTGAGTCCGTTATGCACAATCGAAGAAGTCAGAAACATATGACAGAAAGAACGGAGCCGGACCTCTTATAAACGACATTCGAGCACGACATTCCCCTTTTGTTATGGACCAATTTTTCTTCCTCCTGAATAATTAATTTGTCCTACAGCCTACAACTCCTACTACATTGTTGCTCTAGACTCTAGACAGGAGTACACTCCTTTCTCTTCCCTTTCCACTTTTAACATTTCATTCGCATTTCCTATTTCCTTATGGACATACATACATACAGCCTTGCTAAAAAACTTTATCAATATGTACTTATACTTGTATTGTGCATATATTTGTCAAAGTTCTCGTGCCTGATGTCTACTCTTACACTTACACCTACAACAACAACAGTAACAACAAGGATTCTACACCGATTTTCAAACTATTCTTTCCGTCTCTATGTGTATTATCTATACATGAATATGCTCACCCTCCAAGCACAAAATACAAAATACACAATACACAATATATCTATGGATGTATACCTTTCCGCTTGAGTCCATGCATTATAAATGCTAAATGTCTGAGCTCAAGCCTTTCCCTTCTATTTTCCCTGTGTATTCCCATAGGAGCTGATACAATTCTGTACACTGTACTCTGTAACTATAGTTGCAGTTAGTATTATGTATCAGTTAGGATTTAGAATTGAAACTCAAGTGGTTGAATCGAAAATGTCCAATGATTGTTTTAGGTTTCGTTATTTATATTCCACTCATCCCTCTCTCTCCTTATTCTTTTGACTCTCTTTACTCTCTTCAGAATATTGATAATGTTGCACATTTGCTTATACTTATACAATATACATCTAAATGTCTATAGTGTATAGTGTTTAACCTATAGATACGAATACGAATGCATATCTTATATATCTATTGGAACAAACAATCAGCACCGTCATTCTCCATTTGAATTCAACTAATTCTAATTCATGTCGTTCCGTTCATTTAAAAAGCAGGGTATACATAATGTATAATAACCTGTACAATAGTAATAGTGAAATAGTATTAATAATAATGATGATGACGTTGGATACAATTTGATTCGTATAATAATCACAACGTTCCTTTAAGTTTTGTCCTCAAGTCCTATAGGTGTACTCGTATTATTTGTGGAGTGTGGAATGTAAGTACAGAGAAACCAGAGACCGTATTTCGTAGTCCGTAGTGGTACAAGTCAACATTATTATAAAATTTAGCAACCTCACGACAAACCAATTTAGTTACTCAGTTACAGTCGTTCTTCTCAGGAATAATAATAAAATATATATAGATATATGTAGATGAAAGAATATATTCCAATGAAATTAAAATAGTAATAATAATTTCCTCAATTTTACCAATACCAAAATGTACAGATGTAGTTTAAAGTATATAATGTAATATATAATATACTGTAAAATATTTTTCTCCCCTCTCGTTCTTGGTTAAATATTTATTAGGAATAGGATCAAATCTATTTTTTGATATAAAAAATTGAAATGTAGGCAGGCTGATAGTTGATAGTTGATGGAATGACTGTGTCACTAAAGTGTACAGTGAATACTGAATACGAAAATATATAAAAAGAAAAAGATTGAAGAGACAAACACGGTCAGAACCAAAGTTCCAAAGTTGGATGAGAGGTTTTCAAGTGGAATAAAGAGAGGCAAAGAGGGTGATCTCGTCACAATTCCGTATTCCGTATATATATACCATTTCATTTCATACATAATATTCATTCTTCATTGCATTTCTACAGGGGATGCAGATGTGTATACGCAATACAGGAATACAAAAAGAAATAAATAAATACCTGTGACGTTGTACACATTATGTATAGTAGAGAGAAAGAAGGAAAGGACCAACTCTCGACTCTCGAGTCTCGAGAAAGAGAGAAGAAGAAAAAAACTGCCCATTATGAACGCAGGCATGAATTCATTCAAATAACCAAAAGCAATACATGCCACTCTAACGGACACAGGTCAGTACGCAGACGGCACTCAACAACATTAACAATCGGCACTAGTCTCCACTCTACTTGAGGCCTAAACCCAGTCTTTTCAAATGTGTTTAATTTTAGAGTGGATGACGACCTCCTTTGCTCTCTAGACTCTAGATACTATATACTACAAATAAACTCAAGTATCCCTCTAATACACACACACACACACACACACAGTGAATACTGATACTTAAACTCAATCTCCAATACTATTATTATTATTACTGTTATTACTATTTGAATTTCGAAATAAATTACTTCTTTTGCTCATAACTTATTCCTATATATATATGGATATGACTGTAATGCTTATTCATTTATTATCAGTGTCACTGGGTTCCTTAGAGCACAAGTAATGGACTAGACAAAATTCTTACAGTATTATGTTTTCAAGAAAAGAAAAAAAAAGATACATAATAGAATAATGACAATGACCACAGCAAATGACAAGAACCCGACCCACTCTTATTTAAAAGATTTCAAATCCATAGATGTTGAATGTTGAAGTTCCAACCCACACTTTGGACAACAATAACAATAAGGCGAACAGTGTAAAAGCTGAACATGCATATACATATATGTATTAATACATTTAAGACATAATATTTTCAATCACTTTAGAAATATTATCAACACGAGTACAATATAAAGCCAGACATAGAGACAGAGAGCACGAGGACCGTAGTAAATCTACTTTTATTATTTACTTCCAAGACGCGTGTATGTTTTCAACAAAGTTCAGAAACCTTGTTTTTATCTCTGTAAATTTTGTACCTGGAATCGAGTAAATACGATTAGGATTGGTAAAGGTAAAGTGGTATCCAGTATCCATTTACCGTCTTCCTTTTCTCTTCCTTATTGATGGAAGGGTATCGGGTCAAATATATACATATTTTCTTAAAAACAAAGAGAACAAGATCTTGTCATATCTCGAATGACTATTGTTGAAAACAAACGAAATTTTCCACTTCAACAGTTTGGGGTTTTACGTAAATCTAATATAACATGAAGAAAATGAACTTCCAGGTAAAAATCTTTGGAACTTTCAAGCAGCTGCTATAAAAATTAAGTGCTTACAGAGACAGACAGACAAAAACAAAATAATCATGACATCCACAATACTTGAGTGGACAAAAATATTGTTATTATTATGACAATTGTCAACTGTATCTTCTTTTTCTACCCATATTTCATATACTACTCAAATGTCCATGATTCATACAGATACTTTGAGTCATATATTACATCCATTTTAAAACGGTAGGGGAAAAATATGGATACAACTTATCTGCATAGCATAACACAAACAACAACAACTACTGATGTAGAAAAAGTGTCACCATCAGAAAAAGATCCATCTGCAGTAATATTGACACAATTTGAATATCGTATACCCAATACAAAAAGACAGAAAGAAAAAAGATGGAGAGTTTTGGACGTTTTACATTCTACTCCTTATGGTCTCGACGTGGGATCGGAGGAGGAAGAAGATGGATGTCACCGGCAGATATAATATGATATGGACAGTTACTTGAAGTCTCAAAAGGGACACATGATGCCCACACAAATTCATATTGTAGAATTTGATATACTGTCAATTCTATCATGCCCATCAGTTGTTTCCCAGAAAGCTCAGAAAGAGACAAGAGGCAAGATATGGAAAATGTCTGGACAAGCTATCATTGGCAAAGCATAATACATAAAGAATAAAGAATGTATAGTATTATGTGAAGAATAATAGTATAACTTTATTCACACATTTTACACTTTACTCTTTACTCGTAGGAATGTATTCCCAAAACACACTTATTATTATTGCTATATCTGCAAAGACCCAATGGTATAATATAAAACAAACTTTGCATACGGAAGGCACTTTACGTATTAAGAAGAAGAGTACATGAACCTGTGTACTTTTGCTTCTGTTGTTTTCCTTATTGTCTTTATGACAATGTTCAAGATGTTTGTCTCATCTGGAACAGTCGTCAAGTGAAGACTGAGGTGGCACAAGGTTTTCAAGAAATTTCAAGATTTCAAGTCCCGTGGTTCTTGTCCACATTGTTTTATTACTCCATACTTGTCAAAGGATCAAAACAATAATACAAAAGAAGACTAAAGGCCGACATCAGAAATTATTATTATTTGTAATACTGTTCTGAATTAAAGGTTATAATATGTATGCTGAATTTGTTTTTGACTACACTGTACTAGGGTATATATTTTTTATTTTTCATATTTATAAAGAAGCATTAGAAATTACGAGAATATATATATATTTGTACCAGGAGAAAAATGCAGTTGGTTCCATTGCAGCATGATAATCACAATAGTAATATTACATTGCCAGACTTGTATACTTGATGGTAAATACAATTTTATATGATAATATTGTATTTTGTTGAAAGAAATAAAAACAACAAGTGCCGGAGAACTAAAACGTGAAAAACTACTACATATTCCATGTTCCATACAATGTACAATGATATACTTCATAATAATAATATATTATGAGACGTACATAATAAAATATGAAACGGTGGAGGGAAAACACATAATGATATGCATGTTATAAAAAAGAGACTGGTCATTGTCAAAGAGACGACGACGACGTCGAAAAAGTCTACGACGGCAATGCTGAGTGACATTAAGCCCTTCTTGTCATAGAAGAGGAGAAGCAAAAAAAAAACCTATGTGTGTAAAACGTTAAGGAATACACAAGTCACAAAGTACATATTTAATAATGTAGACAAACTGGACAAGAGACAAGAAGCATGCATCCATAAGATTTTTTTTTATCCGTTTCCTTTCTTCTTCATTTAGAAAAGTTGTTTCTAGTTTCTATACTATATTAAAGCAAAAAATAAAAAGTATGCATGCTGCAACTACATTTACAAAATAAAATAAGAAGAAAAAAGACTTTTTGTCATACCTGTGAGATAAAGTCCAATTAAAAACGTTGCCATTGTCTTGTCCATTTTTGAAGTTGTCTCCAATGAATCCTATCACATGTATATTGTAACCAACACTAGACACTAATGCAAGTATAATTTATTGTAAAATGTTATTTGATGCTAATATAACAGAGCATTGTTCTACAGTCTTCTTATAATAATATTTTTTTCTTCTTTAGAAACTATCATGAACAAAAAAACACACAGAGTACTTTTATGTTTTATATCAACTATTCAACTGTTTTAGCAAGCATTAGTTTTTTTTCCAAAATTTATATAATTATTATTATTATTTTATTTCTCTAGACTCTTGATGCTGAAGAGGTAAAAAGTCTGGATTTTATATTATAAATTGTAATAAGGGTAATTTAGGACGTTCACTAAAGAACTTGAGCTTGTTTATAGTTTTTGTTCACTTGCACAATTTTATATTACACTTGTAATATTGTTCTTCTTTTTATTCAATAGAAATTAGGATTCCAGGAATGTCTTTTTGTAAACTTATATCTTCTTGTTTTATTATTATAGTTTTATACACTGATGGAAAATTCAGTTTGAGTTTTTTTTTCAAAATGAGAATGATACCAATCTTTGACAAATGATACCGACTGCAAACTAACACCTGAAACTTGACATTTGAAAAGTTTTGATGATAAAGTGTTATATGTTATTTGAGTAAAAATTTTTGTTATTCACTCTCCAACTTTCTTGCTGAGGCGACGATGAGTCAAGAGTTCAACATTTGAAACCAATTTTAATGACTCCAATTATTATGATTATTACCACTTTGTTAACTTTCAATAGATATAATGTACGTTATACTATACTTTCATGTGTAGGGTTTATTTTATTTTATTATATACTACTATTGATGAACCACTTTTGCATTTGAAAGTTGCAAAATGTGAAATTAAAAACTTGTCAAAAATATTATTATTATGAAGAATAGTAATAAAAAGTTCGGGTTGTGACACACAATTTATTCGTTTCCTGTCAAAGTTTTCTTTTTATGATTTAATTTTTTTTTTCATTCATTCACTTTAATATATTCTTCATCTACTATATCGTTTGATTCAAATTTCAAATGTAATAAGACGAGAAGTTGGTAAATGATGTATAGTGTATATATCTCAATTGTTTTTTGATGGGATGATGTAGTCCTTGTTTTATTGTAGATACACAGTAGAAGTAGGTGTATAAGAAAATTAGTTTATAATTCTCCTTCGTTCATATAATATAAACACATATATATAAAACCTCAGAGCACAATTTCAAATTCCTATATTATGTGTATAAGTAGATTTGAGAGATGAGGTTTACTATTATTATTCTTGAGTAAAAAACCACAGAATACCGTGGCAGTCACCACAATGTTGAATGAAGAAAGAAAGGAAGAAAGAATCCAAGTCAAGTAAAGTCAAGTCAAGGGAAAATAAAGATTACACTTTATATATATGTATGTATCACTTGGTTAAAGTTTCTTGTATCTTGTGTATGTTTTTTGGAGTGAAAAAGAAAATGATGTGGTCTTCTTTTGCTTCTTGTTCTTGTTTAATATGGGTATTTTCCAGAGTTACCTTGTATAGGTATCAAGTAAAATTTCACATGGATAGTTTATATAGTTCTTTAAAAAATGAGAAATTGAGATGAAACGTGTTCGCACGGCAACAAGACAGTTCAGACGAGTCAAAGATACCGAAGAGATTTGAGCTTCTTCTTCCTGTGATGTACACTTTGGAGACTTTTGACGTTGAAAAACTTGAAAGAGTTAAAATGTAAAATGTATTTCACTATTCTTTTTCTTCTTTCCTCTTGTAGTAGTAGTGGTGGTGGTAGTTTGTTGTAACTAACTTGTAATTCCCACTTTCCGAGTTGTGTTGTTTCCGAGAGAGAAAGATAAAATATATATATAATACACTTGATGTAGTGTTAGTAGTTTGTAGTAGTAGTAGTAGCAGTATCACCTTTTTGTCTTGTATAAAAAAAATCTCAAGTGAGAAAAGTAAAACAAGTCCCGAAAAAATGTGAAAGATGATGATGATGAAAAAATCCAAAAAGGTAGGTTAGCTTTTAAAGCTCAAAAAAAAAAACTCAAATTATCAACTTGAGAATAAAAACACTAGAAACTCTCTAGATTGCCGTTGAGCTCTCTTGTATCTTTTGTATTATGTATTCACAAAATAATAATATTTCATACAAGACGAAGGTTTTATATATGTAAAAGACACACAATAATAAATTAGAACACTCTTTGCTGTTAGTTTTTCTTCTTCTGCTGCACCAGGGAATTTCACCACAATCTTTTACACACCAACAAAATAAAACTAACAAAATGACAAAAATTTATTGTATTATTATCATTGACGAAAAATGTATAGTTCTTGTATAGTTCACTTTTGTAACAAACTAACACACGTTTGTATAGTATATTTTGTATTTTGTAAAAAGTTTAATAATATAGAGTCCTTCTTCTTGTTCTTCTTTTTGTTTTTGGAGTTTGTGTAAAACAAATCCAATCAATTTGAATAAATTAATGAAAATCCGTTTGCTTCCCGTTTTTTTTCAATCTGTAAAAGAATCAAAACAAAACAAATAACGTTAAAACATGATAAAAGTTTTAAAGCCACACACATAATAATATAATACAACTTTTTTAAAACTTGATTTACATTTTAATACTTTCAACAACAAACAACAAATTAACTGTACTTTTGTACTTTTGTCTAATCTGATTTCATAATTACACAAGACCTTTAATGATGATGATATTATAATATTATGAATATTATGAATTATGATCATAATAAAAATTAAACTAATCTTGTTCTAACAATAATAGTTTTATTGCACTTTAAACTTAAATGAGAAGTAGTAGGAGTAGTAGTTAACAGTTCACAATAATGCATAATAAATACAACAAAAAAAAGACAAAAGATAAACAGTAAAAAAAATATCATGATATTTTTTGATAAAAATAATTTCACATGCATCCCACTCTTTTTTTTCTTATCTTCTATGATTTTATTGCAATGCCCCTTTGCATAAAACTATATATTATCGCCTTTGTACTTACAAGTTTATTGTCTTTGTAATTAAATCAAAGCTATATTATATTATACTGTAATTTGAGTACATATATGGAGAGGAAAATAAAATCACTGAGCGGAAGATTATGTAAATGTAAATTGAACAACGGAACTAGGAAATTTATCACAAATCATCTTTTTTTTAACTGGTTATAGTGTCCGTTTCCGTCCTCACACAACAACTTGAGAATGTACTTATATCTTTTATATATATCTTGTATAATATTATGACGACGGCTTCTTTTTATTCAAAAGTCATCATCATTCACCCATATCCATATCAAATGGCTAAAGTCAGAAGTTAGCTAAATTCGGCGTTCCACACATATAATACACACTACCATATCTATAATAATAATAATAAAATTTCAAACTCCAACTGTGAAATGAAATACTAGACACGGAACTTCTTGCTGAATTTCACTAATAAATGATGATGATAATATAAAGAAGACTTTTTTATTTTTATGTTTATGTTTTTTCTGGATGATTTTTTCTCTTTTCCATATATATTTCCTGTCTTTTGATTATCTTTTTATTCTTTTTTTAAAAAAAGCACAGTGTCCAAAATCCTAAAATTCACTTTGGTATATCTATATAATATAGGGTTGTTGATTGTTGATTGCTCTCGCCTGCTGTATCCGTTCATAAATATAATATAAACTATACACGATACACAACATCAGCTCGTGTCGTTTTCACCACTACTGTGTTCGGATATCCGATTCCGAATCGGGGGAACCTCGTGCACGTTGCAAGAGTGAGAGCGGAGGAAATAAAGAAAGGAGAGAGAATGAAATGAGATGTCGACCGTTACAAAAAAATATAATATAATAACTTGTAAATCGTTTCATTCTTTCATTCCTCCGAGTATTCACAATAGAATGGAGAATGGAAAATGGAATGGAACACAAAACACAAGTCCTCCAACACATTCACAGCAATTCCAATTTCACTCATGCACATGTAAAAAGGTATATGGTGTATGGCAACGTGATCAAAAACTCTGGTCATGTAGTTAGCCAGAACTTGCTGGCGAGATACAAATGCGGATACTCACAAACAAACAAACAAAAAAGTCCAGGTCCAGAGTCCAGACACACACTCATAATTTACATGTGTATACACACATTCAAATTTTTCCCGAATCCGAATCCGAATCTGTTGGTGTATAATGTATATTATAGCACTGTGTATATTTATATTTATGCAATGGGTTCCAGGCACGTAGGTAATTTTATTTATTAATATATTTTCCCACTTTACCTATAGTAGTAGTACTGCTCTATTTTTTATTATTATTATCATCATCTTTTCTGTGACTACCTATGTTTTTGCTTCTGCTTTTTATCCAAAAGTGAGTACACACTGTTTGTTTTATTCAACATTTACAAGTACACCGTACACTGTACACCGATGTTCACCAGTACAATTTTTGTACAAAAGGTAGTTGTAATTTGTTGTTTGTTGTTTGCATATATACATATGTAATACGTAATATTAATATTAACATTAACATTAATATTACGAATGTATACGGGGGAAGAGTGAGAAAAATGTAAATAATAATAATAAACTAAAAAACAAAATTCACGCACAACAATAGAATGCACCTTTTACCCGGTTTCCTCGTTTTCCTTTTCGTATATTATTATTTGTATTCCTTTTTTGTCACTGGCGATGCTTTACACAAAACACACACTCACACACAAAAAACCCGTACCGTAGAAGTTGTTGAACAGCAACAAATGTATTGCAATGTGTAGTTGTAATACAATGATAATGCATTTGCTGCGAACTTGTATACACACATAAACACGAATTATATATTTCTTGTGGACGAATAACAAACACCTGGTCTCTTCAACGAGTCTAGAGCTCAACTGCCTACCAACTCAAAGACAGCAACATGCGAGAACGAGAACGAGCCAGCAGACGAGCAGGGAACAAGCATGTAGTTTGTAGTAATGGTAAGGAATAGAGAGGCTGTAGTAGAATGTGATATCCCCCTTGTGGAGTGCTAGAAAACCTCGACTTTTTCCTAACATGTTCCCTTTTGACAACCCTCGCATAAGTTTTGAGGCAAGTTAGCTGTCGACTCACAATGGTTTTTCGATTCCAACTTCCAAAAGCTAGGACTTGGCTATGGTTTGAGCAATTGAGCATTGAGCCTTCTACTACTATTTCTTCTACTACTACTACCACGATGTTTGATGCTGCTGATTCTCTTGCCTGTAAAACTTCCAAACATTTTCAATTCACTACGACATGCATGCACACTGAATGGGATTGCATTTTTTTCTCTTCATTGCTCACTTGCTCCAAAACTCCTGATACTCCATACTATCTACGCAAACTTATGTAAAGTCATCCCGTAACTCTTTTTTCCTTTCTTTTATATAGAATATAGATTCAAGATTCAAGTCATTTCTTTCAATGTTCTCCATCGTATTTTACCATACACCATACCTTTTTTTCTGGCTATTCTTTTATTATATAGAATATAGATTCTGGTTCTGACTTCTGACTTCTTACTTCTGAATTCGGAACTTGGAGAAAATATTATGTACCAATTCACCCTCATTAATTAAATGTTCTTCGTATTGGCCATGATGAAGCTCTAGACTAGAGACTAGACTCTAGACTCAAGATAATTAGCAGCAAAAGGGCAGGAAATAAAATGAACTCAAAATGAAAGTTTGGAAATCACAATTACAGGGTAGTACAACTGTCGAATGTCATGTGTTTGATGTTTCTTGGTGAAAAAAAGAAAAAGAAACCCGGCTCTTTTCAACAATATACAATACACAGAGACACACACTCACTCATCTTTCCTTAATATGCTAAAATGGATTCTAGGAGAATACAGATTTTGCAAACAGCATCGAGCATCGAGCACTATTTCAAGCATAGAATGAGAATGAGAATGGAAAATGGAAGAGACACACATCAGAACTTTGTGCTATACATAGAAATAGTCAGTTACGGAGTACGAAGCCAATCTAAAGAGTAAAAGTAAGGAGCCCAAAACTTCATATGCAATTGAACGAAAGCTTTTGAGCTTTTCTTTTCATCCCTATTCTATTCATTCCTCGCTCTTTCTCTCTCTCGCTCTCTCTCTCTTGTTTTTGTCTTCACTCTTCACTCTTCACGCACACATATGTAATATGTAGGATGTAGAATGCACATGCCAACCACCCCATTCCATACTCCATACATCATACAACATACACTACACGCTATACAGTACCGCTACTTCTTCTTTTGTATTTTGTATAAAGTAAAATCTCAAGTTCCAGTAGTTTGCGAGAGAGCCATCGTTGTCATCATCATCACTGTCAGTAGTCAGTAGTCAGTAGTCATCTTCGTCAGCATCATCATGGAGTCAGAACCCAGAACAGAAACACAAGAAGAATAGACAGTCTGGAAAGAAAACTGTCCTATGTATACTCAATACTCAAAGCTCAAAGGGATGCTTTTCCTTCCCTCTTTTTCGTCCTCATCTTTTCCTTTCCCTTCTCCTCCCTTCCAAATTCATACCAATTCCAAGGAAAGTCATGGAAAGCTGAAACGGAACTGGAACTGGAGGATACGGCTGAAACTCCACTTTTGTTCCTTGTACTTTCAAGTTCTTTTCCTCAGTATAGAAAATAGAAATAGAATTCAGAACTTTTATGTACATACAGTATGAATCATTTTCAACTACTTGAGTCAAATTCAAGAGCTGAGAGGGAGCAAAATAAGACAGAGAGAGAAAGATGGTTAAATTGGATGTAAAAACAACAGTCACACATCAACTAGCTACCAGCTACTAGGTACACACTACAAATACATACACACTTCATCCTCAGCCTCAAAACCTCAAACTTACTTATGGCCACAGGCATGCCAACGTTATAAAGGAAAACTTTGGTTAAAATTAACTTTTTTTTAGTAATATATTCTGGAAGAGAATATCAACTAGTATAAATAAACGTACTTTTAAACTCTTATTACACTAAAGTTATCTTCCTAACTATATTTAAAGTTAATTAATTTTATTTTTTTTCTGTATACTCGTAGACTTGAATCGA
>JABASP010002435.1:0-20163 GCA_019776565.1 Sminthurinus signatus | reverse complement strand
TTTAAGGACACTATGGTATCATTATTATTATTATTATTATTAATATTATTCTTAGGATAAAAAGTTCAAAATTTCAACAGTCATAATATGAGCAATACAAAAGTATGTAAAACATTGAGATACATAAATTATTAATCATTTTTGGTCATCAAAAAAATATGAGAGGGTTTCTATATATTATTTGCATTTATATAGATACTGTTTGAGACTTGAGATGGAAAATGAAATGGAAAGTTGAATGTTGAATCATTTGTAATTTGTAGGATTGAGGAGTACAACAAACAACATAATAATATACAACAACAAAGTTATTGTCGTCTCTTTTCTTTTGTTTGGTTTGGTGCTTGGTTGTTGTTGTGTCTGTGAGTTTAGAGTTGATGTTGATATTGGATTTTGGATTTGTGTGTTTTGTATTTTGTATTTTGTGTTTGGTGGATGGTGTGTAAACATGGAATACTGAGTACTGTTTTGTATTTTGTATATAAAGTTTACTCTTTTCCAAGTGGAAGGTCATATGGTGTAACTTGGGCGACGGAACATTTGTTGATCACAACGGCGTTGACGGGTCTATCATTGGAGCCAGTGGCACTGCTCTCAATAGTTTTCACAAGACTGAGTCCATCCACGACCTGTCATGAAAAAAAGGGAAAGGAAAGGAAAAAAAAAACAAAATTATTTTACTGACAACAGACAACTGTATTTTAGTATTTTAGAAAAACAGTCGAGTAAAATTGACTCGTGCAAATCCTATTCGTTCTTGGTATTCGTATTCGTATTTGTTGTTTGTAAGTCATAACTCCTATCGCCCCCTTCTTGTTTCTGATGTCTGATGTGACAATAAAATAAATCATGAAGAGATAATTGAATTTTATCTTTTACCAACTGAAACGTGAATGTATCAAGTACCAAGTCACAGCATGCAATATTCTCTATACTCTTCATTCTACACATGTATAGTGAATAGTAAAAGTACGAGTAAATAAAACGTAGAATGTATATCTACAATCTACAAGCGAAAACAAATATCAAATATGAAAGGGAACATGAGCGGAAACGTAGATGGAAATTTAACATCACAGGACTCACTCACGACACTCTGAACTTTCCATCTTTGTGGATGGAAAATTAGATTAGATTAAAACTCGTTCAGTCAACAGCCAATACTAGAACTACTACTATACATTATACATGCTCTACTAAAATTCCCAGTAGAACACACGAGATAGGAGATACGAGCAATAGGAAGTAAATCGTAATTTGTGTTTTATGCTTCTATTTTGCATGCTCGTCTGATCTCTGATCTAACTCTTGGTCTGTTTTGGTCAGTCCAGTTGTCAGTTGCTAATCATCATCATCATTACTTTTTACTTTTAATATGATGTGTATTTTCAATTTTCATTTAAAGAATGAGAGAGACATGAAAGAGCTAGATTTTAAATTTTTAATTTTTAACTAAACTGCCTGTCACTCAGTTGCACTCGTGCTGATAATAATAATTTCGAGTAATATTAGTATTTTCTTTGCATGAGGGTTTCACCTTTCCGAAGACCACGTGATGTCCGTCAAGCCACGGAGTGGCGACAGCAGTGATGAAAAACTGACATCCGTTGGTGTTTGGTCCACTGTTGGCCATGCTCAAAAATCCTGGGCCAGTGTGCTTGATGTTGAAGTTTTCTGTTGGAAAAATACCGAGAGAGAAAAAAAGAGATATATTAAATATTTTGACATTTTGACTTTTGACCATGTTTGTAATCTGTAATCTGGAAGAAACGAGTCAATTTAAGATTTTGGTATGACGTACCATCATCAAATTTGCCTCCGTAGATACTTGCAGAGCCAGTTCCATCCCCACGAATGATATCTCCTCCTATTTAACAGAAATATGAAAAATACAACGTATGAGTTTTTATTTTGCTCTCAACTTTGTGCTTTGACATTCGTGACCAAATTCAATTATTATTGTCAATTGCACAATCATTACTAATTATTTGTAATTTGTGATTTGCTAGTATCTAGTTTCTAGTATCAGTAAAATCCGTATGCAGTTTTTACCTTGGATCATGAAATTTTTAATGACACGGTGGAAAGCAGAGCCAGCATATGTTTTTCCATTGATACCCTCAGAGCAGATTGTGGCAAAATTTCTGACAGTTTTTGGAACAGTATTTCCAAAAAGACCGATTTTAATTTGACCAGATGGTTGACCTCCGGTAGTGATATCAAAGATAACTTCCTCAGTAACTTGTTCGGTCTGAAATATACAAAAAACATTTCATCATTCATTATTTTCCGTCGTACGAAAAGGGATGACAGTAAACCAAATTTTCATATTAAGTATAAAGTCTCGAGTCTCGAGTAATATAGGAAATAAGAAGCCGTATAAATGTTTTGCATTTTGCATACAAAATGTGGTTGTGTCGGATTTCAACATTCTGCATAAATAGTCAATATAAACAGAGAACAGAGTTCCTTGACTCTTCCTTGAGAATAAAAGAACCTGAGTTGTACATAGATACAGTACAATATGTATATACAAAATGCATATCAAGTTCCCTTTTCAAATCTCAACCTTCCAATGACTTGTTCTACTGTTTCAAAGTAAAATCAAAGTAAAACTACAGTCAAAAATTGAACAAATAATAAAACAAAAATTGAAAAATTACCTTGACCAGATTAAAAGCTAAGGCCGAAAGGACGACAGTAAAAACGAGGGATTTCATTTTCACAATTTTATTACTATTTTGGATGAGTAAAATAAAAAGTAAAATGGAAAATCACAAGAAGGCACAAGAAGAAGAAGTAGAAAAAAAAGATGAAAAAAAAGTACAGGAATGGAGAAAACTAGCTCTTGCAGTAGGAGGAGAACAACACTGACTGAACCGAGTGATGATAGTAAACTCAAAGAGAAGCAATGTATTTTCGTATTTATATAAAGGCTTCATGAGTGGACCATAATATACGTAGAAAAAGGCAAAGCATTCACTTGTTCATACTTTACACTGCCAGACTATTATACGTAATATGTACACCGTACACCGTACATTGTACATAGTAGAATGTACATATTGAAGAGTATAGAGTATAGAGTATAGATTGTTGAATCCCTATCACTTCGTTTGGAGTTTGGATTTTGGGTCTCTTCTCGATTCCAAAGGCTATACAATAATACTGAATACAATAATACACACCATAATATACAATGTATGTACAATGTGTACAAATTCGACCAATGGTTTTCCTATAAGTATAAGCTGTATAATATGTAATAACCCCTACAAATGCTACATACATACAGAGCATAACATATAACATAGCATGCTATAATATATCTAATATCTACGTAGTGCAAAGTGGAATATAATTTGGTTACTCTTCTCCACTTTATATTCCATGTTCTGAGGTTTGTTCAACTCTTCTTCTTCTCCGTCTTTTGCCTTTTCCATCTTCTTTCATACTGTATATTATTATGATACATTATATTATAATATTATGTCGAGTCATTTGTAATCTACACTTGAAGACCAAGAAGAAGAAGACCAAGCAGAAGAAAAAGAAAAAAGAAGACGACAGAAATCTGTGAGTATCAAATGGAAATACAGATACAAATAGAAATATAAACTAGTGGAAATGAGCAAATTTTTTATTCCCTCTGGCTTTTTGTACTCTGATTATGATCCCACATCCCAGTAAAGGGAAAAAAACTGCATAAAGATGCTGTTAAATGTGATAATATGTCCATATCTTTACTGTTTGTATTTTTCATCTGGGATCTAGTATCTAGTGTATAGCTTCAATATAATATTGTCTATTTACTATTTATATATATATGTATACACGCAGTCTGTGGATGCGAAAGAAGAAGCAGAGGTCTTTACGCTCTTCGTGTTTCGTCTTGATGTTGACGTTTTGTTTTTTTCACTCTTTCGTATCAAAATCAAAACTGAGACTCATCTCGAGCCTCGAGACGCACTCACTGAGACTTGTATTCTCGCATGACTTCTCGTATTAATACCATAATATTAGTTCCTAAATAGATAGTGAAGCAAGAGAGAAACAAAAAGAGTGCGAGAGATTCGTGTGCTTATGATTGTGAATTGTGATGAGACGAGAGACGAGTGAAAAGGCGTGTCGATTGTCAATTGCATTGGCCATTGACTCAGTTCATAATACATAATTTATTATTTAATCCGTAATCCGTAGTGTAGCTAGATAATGTAGAACTAGAGCTAAGAGTTAAGAAGACTGCCAACAATAAGATCAAAAATCAGCCGGTTTTGAACAGTCCGAATGTGAATGTGAATATGAATATGCAAAATCAGAAAGAGTTTGAAATGATAAATGATAGTAAGGAAGCTTAATGAATCAGTACAGAGTAGAGAAAGAAGAAGATCAAGATTATGAACTGTCAAGAGGATTAAAGATAAAAAGGAGCACGTCTTCAATGTTCAATCTTAAATTGCAAAAATAAGACTGAGGCAAGGGAAAAAAACTACTCCACCCGAAACCCAAGTTCTTTAACATTTAACATTGACTCCTGACAATATAATAGGAGTTGAAGGCATTGACCACAGGTAAAAAGGAAGATTGGCACAATGTAGATTGAGTTGAAGATTCCAGCTCAGCATGACATAGATATTGTATTTTGTATTTTGTATTGCATTGCATTGTTATTTTAGGAGAGGAACGACTTTCAATACTCGGTATCGTAGTTCTTCTTATTTTATATTTTATATTTTAAACTACATAATAATAATAATAATAGAACATTAGTATCTTATTTTTGCAATGTTTTTTTTTCTACTTTTGCATCATATTTTGGTAGAAAACAGCTGTGTGCAAAAACTATATTGTTGTTTTTTCAAGTTGTAATGTACTACAAATCACATGTAGAAAAATTTAAAATTTATGTGGTTGATTACTGAACCCTTAAATTTGTGTAATGATGTACCTGATTTGTATGGCCTTGAGCTAGTGGCAAAGGAACAAAGTTTTCATCAAATCCAAATGTAAATTTCGGCTTGATAGATTGACCTCTTAGAGTAACTGCAAATCTCTCTGTTCGTCCCGTAATATCACAATACGCTCGTTTTTCATAAACTAACGGTTTGTATGGTGAAAATATGATGATACATTGTCTGCTTGAGTGCGGTTGCACTTTTCCCCACTAAATTAAAAAAAGAAGAAAAAAAAGAAAAAAGACAAATAAAAAATAGACAATAAGCTTTTGAAAATTGGCTCAAGACTCAAGACACTTTAATTATTTATTATTATTATTATTATTATTATTGGCCTCTATTTTGAATTGCAATTTATATTCAAAAATTATTATGTATAAAAACTAAAAAAGTAAAGAGTGTAAACTAACGATTGGCTCAATGATAAATTCATCACATGGAAACAACGGATCTTCATCCTCCTCCAAATAATCAACATTGTTATCACACTCAACGCAAACTTCTGGTTTAAGCATGAGAATTTTCTCATCAGTGTCTTCCCCATAACGGTAGTTACTGTGATTCCCGTAGTACATTGTAGAATTGAAATTGTGGTCGCTTCTGCAAAGTATGGAATATGGAATATAGAGAAAAGATTGAGATTGAGTACACAGTATAAAGTATACAGTTTGTAGATATGTTATAGTTTATAGTAGATAGGTAAGGAACGGCATAATCTTCTTAGGACTTAGCATTTCAAATTTTAAAAACTACAAGCCGTTACCTGCCACCATGCGGCGGTAAATTCTTGAACGATTTGTTTAGTGAGTAAGTAAAATTCAAATTTTCCCCTACATTTCAAACCCGCGAATATTCAAACTCAATGTGAATGCGCAAAACGTTTTACTAAAGTTTGTATTAAAGGTCATTCGATTACTTTGCGCACTGACAGACAGACAGAGTTAGAGAATTGAAAAACTAAGTGAAGATGATGATGATACTTACTTTTCTTGATCATTTGTAGATTTTTCCGCCTCTGCAAAAGATTGAAATTTTTTCCATTTAAATTGAGCCACAACTGATGTATCATTCCTAATTTCCACGACTTGAAAAGACTTGAGACCCATGTAAGTTTCATCGAATTTCACGATGGATGGAGAAATGGATAGATTTGCCTGTATTGCTTCTCCCTTCAATTGCACTGTTACAATTTCACCTGTTACAAAATCCAAAATCCACCTTTGTTTAAATTGCAGCTTTAAATAAGAAATGAGAAATAAAAAAGTAATTCCAGAAGGACGAAAAATATGAGCGGTTCTCACACGTACCATTCTCATAGGAGATGGTCAAAGTACCATTTGCATCAATTGGTTTGCCTGAATAGAAAGAGACTTGCATCATAAAACCATTTTTGGGATCCACGATGCCTCGCTCCGGTGATACCGAAAATGGACTACAGAAGAATTTGCATCATGTAAATTGTGAATGGTACTCTGTACTCTTTACTTTAAATGTACTTGCTCTCTTTCCTTGTGTTTCATTTCTTGTGTGAATTGTGAAGGATGGCATGATATTTTTGAGGAAGCTTTTACCCATTACCCATCAGTCGATAGAAGAAATCGAGCAGTTTGTCGGCCAATGTTAGTCAATGGGACTACTTTAGTTTCGAGATGTTTTATGGGAATCTTTTGAAAATCAATAACATCTGGAGGATTCAAAATCCCACGACCACCAATCCCTTAAATGATACCAAATACAAAATAAAAAAAAGCAAGTCGAAGAAAGATTACATTTTGCTACATTTAGAATTTAGAATTCAGTGTTTAGAGTTTTACAGCAAAAAGAAGCAAAGACTGTTACTGTTGTACATGTTGTACCTATTATTGGAATGGCGAATCGCGAGTCCTTGGTCATTACGACTAGTTTTTGAAACACATCTCGATCTTCCTGTGGATTAAATTGAATTGACGCCTTGAATATCATTCCTGGAGCAAATTGGGTCACTCTCACAGATTTTTCATCCAAATAAAACTCACCAGTATTTTCCATCAGTAGACCAATTTTCTGCATTCTCTGTTCAAGTTGATCAACAAAATAAAATTAAAGGCTTTATATTAAAGTGCAACAAAATAATTAACAGTACAAAATGAACTGTTCAAAATTTAAATCAAATCAAAATACAAAATAAAACACTTACTTTACTTATATTTCTTATGTTAATTTGTACACTGTAGGATTTCTTGGGCTCAAAATTTTGAAAAACAATCACAGATGGAACAACTATGAAATCCATTCCAGGCTCCCAGAATTCTAATATCCTTTGTTGTTTGCACAATACTTGAAGTCTCTCTTCAGTACTCATTCCCAGTTCTTTGATGTAATGTGAAGGACTTATCTGAATAAAATTTCAAAACATTAATGAGTATTATATTAAATATTATAGTGGATGGTGGGAGTTGGGAATTTTTGACACAGAAACATGCACAATTTTAGTTTTTACTCACTTGTGGAAGTTGACAGGGTAAATTCAGCTGACATTCCCAGGCTAACTTTAAGGCTGGATAAGATTTATATCTGTAAATTAGTTCTCTTAAAACTTTGTTTACGTCCATCCTGATGTTACAAAAACTTAATTAAACCTATATTATATTAATTAAAGTTCGGTTGAAGTGTGATTGACAATTGGCAATAATAATTAACGTTATTTTCTTCAGTCAACAAGTTTTTAGATAAAAAATAAAAATCAAGGAGTTCTAAAATCCAAAACCCACAACATGCAGTTTTTGATTTTTGATACAAAAGTTGAATGCAAAAGTTATCTTTCCTGTATTCCTGTTGTTGACAACAGCATCTTATATAACCTCTTGTAGCCTCGTGTTACTAGAAATTTTAAATTCTATAAAGTTTTGATTTTCAAATAATTTTAAATAATAATGAAATAAAATTTATTTTATTAATATTTTATTTTATTCACAATAATTATATTACTGTACATCGCTAATCGTTATGAGCAGGAAAGATTGGAAAGAGGAGAAAGTTTTGATTTTTGATATGGTACATATCTCTGACATTTTTTCCATCAAAGCCAATATCTATTGTGAGAACTTTTACTAGACATAAAACTCACAATAATTAAAATCAAATCACGTAAATATATAGTTTAGTGGATTCCGACTGAGGTTTATTCTTCATTCTCTTTATTTATATTATACTTTTTGTACGTTGTACGATTTGTACAACACGAATGTAAAGTAAAAAATATTTCAAAATCCTCTTTTCTTTCATATTCTAGCTCGTAGCTAGCTCGTAGCATCTTTAATATTTCCTTCATTTTTTAATTTGTTCATACTCAGTCACCTTCCAACAAGGAGCAAAAGTAGTCAGCAGTAGACAAGTTTTTTTTCCATTTCCATTCCACGTTTTTGCAGAACTGACTAAATCCTAAATCCGTCCATAAAATAACAAAAAATAGCATAAAAAGGTTCCCTTCTTATCTATATTTATTTACACATCCTTGTAAACCGTGTACCTTGTATCTTGCTCTCTTTCCTTTTCCCTTTCTCTGTCTCTCTATCTCTAGTTCACCTAGCAAATGCTCTCCTCTGATATTGTTATTTACTCCCCCGTTTGCTATATTGACTGTACTTTTTTCCTCTCTTTCTGATCCTTACTTGCTTAAATAAGTTTGACTTTAGTTTGGCATACGCTGGTTAGTTTTTTCCTTGTATATTGTAAGTCCTCTACAAATTTTTCCTTATGATTGTAAAAAAAGGAAAGGGAAATGCTAGGAAACATTCATGACGCTGGAGAAAGTATAAATGTAGAAACTAGAAACTCTGCATGTATGTTGTACATTATGCGTTTTTTTTCTCAGGACAAGGAAAAGCATAGAATAAAAGTATAAAAGTATAAGATGCGAGATTGAATAAGAATTTGAAAGTTGCAAGTTGGAACTGTGTGTGTGCGTATTCCTTTTTACTCTTTTTTTTTAGTTTTCGCTTTTCGCTTTCGTATTTTGTATCCGATAGAGATGTTTCAGGAACTGTAATACTTATAATATGTAAAATATAGTGCTGTATGTTAGTGCAGCTAGTTGCTAGTGTTAGCGTTAAGGTGACTGTTCCTTGGGAGGCACATCCAAAGTATTAGGTATTAGGTGAGTTGTACTAAATATGATAAGACTTGCAGAAATTCAGAAATTCCGAAATTCTAGGCCTCCGCTATCTCCTCCTGTCATCTCATATCGTCTCTACTCAGCAGAAAGCATCCATCCGTTTCCCTCCTTCAGCACGCCACGCTCACCCACTACTCACTACTATCCCGCATCCCAGCTCCTGTATTCCATATTCCATAAAGTTCCACATCATGCAATTCCAACATGCACACCCCGTTAGATGAACATATTATACCTTTTCCTCGAGTTTCTAGTTTCTAGTCTCTATCTCCACACACACACACACACAAACGGGTGCCTAAACTGTTACAACTAGATAACTTAACCTAGTCGTCCACAAACAGAATTTTTTCCATGCTCTCCTCCTTTCATATCGATACTTTCTCTTTCTGTCTCTCGTTTTCTTTCTCTCTCTCTCTCTCTCTCTCTCTTGCTCTATTCTCTTCACGTACATATATTCTTCTTAACTTGGATTTTAGAAGATTTTCGAGGTCTTTCATTTTTACGGTTGAGCATTGAAGATTGAAGACTGAGTACAAGAGAAATAAAATGAAGAAGATATAGAGTATAGAATATTATAGAATTTCAAATTTTGCCATACATTTTTATAAGCTTTATTTTAAGAGAAGATACAAACATCCAGTATCAAGTATAATATTTTTCAAACCAGAAAAAAAGAACAGTTTTTCGACTTTCGACTTTTTTGAGTCTTTTGACTTTTGAGCCAACAAAATCTTACACATTACACATAATGAAATGAAGTACTGGTTCATACGTCATAATTCATACTGTTGATGAATATGAAGAATAAAAAAATAGTACATTTAGACATTGTGGCTGTGTAATGTGTAATGTGTAACATACTGATGACTTTTTGTTGCTCTACTAATTTTTATACCATTAGCCAAATTACGTAATTACCTCATCAGAAATACTAAAATGATTTTGTCCGTTTGTCTATGATCTTTTCTAAATGGTATGATGTATGATGTATGATGTATGATGCATGCAAGCTAGGAGAGAGATTATCTGTAGTCTGGGCTCAATTAAATATTAACTAATCACAGTAAATGAAAATGAGTATAAAAAAGGGAGGAATTTATCTCTATGCTTGATTCTTCACTCTCCATTCTCTGTCGATTACTTCGGAAATAGGAAGCTCTGGTACAATACGGTAAATGACTTTTAGTTGATACCAATAGCAAAAAGGAATCATCCAAAGTGAAGTAGACAACCAACAGATTTAGATATAGAGGCACACAGACGTGTATGTATATGTATATTGTGGATATGAAGGAGGATGAGACTAGAAACTAGAGACTAGACAGTAGATGACAGAGTCAGAGTCAGAGAGGAAACATGCCAGCATATTTTTGTTGTGTAGATGGGATTTTAATGGAGAGAGTGGAGTAGAGTGGATGAATGGAGACTAATGATGTTAGAATCGAATGTCGAGAGGAGAGAGGAGAGAGGGAAAGGGAAGAAGACGTGGGAGCGAGATGAGATGTGAGAGGCCTGTAGAAAGTATCTACTCTACAGACTACAGACTACAGAGTAGAAAGTGAATGCATAATTATTAGAAAAGTGAAAGTTAGTGGGAAAGGTGGAAAAGACGCATACACTACAAACTATAGACCGTACCCTACGCAATGTAGAATGTAGAGAATGTATTTAGCATTTAGCACATAGCTAATACACATATAACATATATGTACAATGTACAACTCATAAGAGATCTAAACACATCATAATATAATATACTTTTGCTAATGTTGCCTTTGCTTTGGTATCTTTATCTTTTGGATTTGGGATGCTGGATTCTGGACTACTTATTTTGTGTGTGCCAAATCTCAAATCTTTTTTCGGGCCTTCCCCATACATTATATTGTATGTTGTATATTGTACATGGATTGTATACAAAACATTGTGTTCTGAACATTTGCTACTTGCTACCCAAAATGAAAAACGGGTGGATTTTCACCAGTATACAGTATAGTTTGGTTCATGTCCATTCTTGTGATAATTATACTGTGGTAATTCTTTTGGTCTTGTAGAGACTATAGACTGTAGAATATACACAATACACAGTATACAGATCATACACGTGCTTCTGTCTTCTGTTTTGTACATACTGTCTTTAGTTGGTACAAAAGGTATATGATATAACATAGGTTTTAGACATATTATACATTGTACATAATATATTATAATATATACACCTCATGTCTCCATCAGCGGGTGAAGATTGGAGGTATTTAGTTGAAGACTGAAGACTGAAGCTCAACTGTGGGTTACGCATAGAAAATGGAAAATGGAGAATACAGAATACAGAATGGAGAAAAGAGAATAGAATAAAATGCTGACAGAAGACAAGAGTCATACACATATGTATTTAGAATTCAGACTCTCTCTATTCTCTATTCTACATTCTTCAAGCAGATTATATTATGTATATGTAGTGTGTAGGGTGTAGAGTGTAGAGTGTAGAGTTCAATCGAGTGAGAGAGAAAGAGAAAGATGAATTGTCACCAACTTCCCTCATCGATCCAATCTCTTTTCTCTATCCTATATATAAAATAAAAGTGTGTGTAAGATTGTAACTTTTCTAACATTACATAATACATAATATCATCCCTTTGTAAGTATACTCTATGTACACCTATAATACCTGTGTATAATGTATACATATTTATTTGTATACACACTTTTGGTAGATGGTAGGTGTGCGTGTATGGAAATCTCCATTCTTGATTCTTCTTCTTCATACACGATCAATTCATTGTACTATATGTTGTATACGTAACTATATACATACAACATAAATGCACAAGTGCTAAACTCTAAACCCACACGTTCCCATTTCACATTTCACATGTCCTGGACAAACAACAGTGACAAACGCACGAGGGATTTTGTATAATGCACCCAGCATCCAGCATTAGTAGTTTTCTCTTTTTATTATGGAAAAAATTTCTTCATACAGTATTTTTCTTCTACTTGTACAAAGAACAATAAATTTTCTCTATACTTGTGTATTTTGTAAATGTACACAATACACAATACACAATAAGTGTGGATAAATTACAGCTAAATTCAATTTCATGGCAATTCACACATGTATGCATGACTTTTATACAAAACAGACTGTGGACAGTTTTGTAATATGACTTTTAAAAAATGATGCTAATTTATTTTGTTTCTTGATTTCTTGAATTTTTCTAGGAACCTCATGATGAATGATCATTATTATGCTGCATGGAATGAGCTAGAGATCACCCACAGTGGCAGGTGGCGGATTTGTGGATGGACAAGGGAAACGGAATTGTGTGATATGTATCCGAGATGTGTAAAAATAAAATGTAACATTTTAGACAAGCAAATAAAATAATAAGAAAAGAGTCCAGAATAATATATTATTATAATGATATGTAGAATTATTTATAATTTATGTGGTGCTGAAAATAAAAGAATAAGCAAATGAAAATCATGAATACGTAAAAATACAGTTAAAAATTGTTACCTAAATTATCAAACAGACATGAAAGTTGTGTGATCACTTTTTTTTCATTAAATTACCTATGTTATAAACTCCAGCATACTCCATACTACCAAGCCAAACAGAGTTAAGGAATAAAATGAAAACAACAAAAAATGTACATGATATATATATTGAATATTAAATTGTATAGTATTATTGAGTCTACATAAGTACTGGAGAGTAAATTGTAAATTTTAGCA
The DNA here is from genome assembly GCA_019776565.1 of Sminthurinus signatus. Classification (NCBI taxonomy): domain Eukaryota; kingdom Metazoa; phylum Arthropoda; class Collembola; order Symphypleona; family Katiannidae; genus Sminthurinus; species Sminthurinus signatus. The sequence goes on along the minus strand of JABASP010002435.1, from coordinate 7,317 downwards.
TCCCCTTACAAAAAGGGGACAACATGTGAAAGAAAACAATAAATGAGAAAAATAGAAAAATAAATAATAATATCTAATAAAAAAGTATAGATTGTATAAGTACATGTATAAATAATAGTCCAGCTCGAATAACTGACTAATGAATATGAATGAGGGAATGTAGTTTTTCTGTACGGTATAATTTACATAGTACTACATGTTATGATAATGTTATTTATTTCTAGTTATTATAAACTGGATTAAACATGTATGAAATAATAATTTATTAAAACGAATGCATAATATAAAATATTATATACTTATATGTGAGGGAGTGGTGAATTCCTAATTTGTCTAAAAAAAAATGTTCAAAGTCTTTGAAATCTTGGAGACTTTTCCTACACAAAAACTAAATGACTATTAATAATAATGACGATATTAATACACATTGTACATTAACATTAAGTACATATATTATCATAATAATGTATAATATAAATAATATGGCTCGTCTACTGTTGGTTTACATGGTGCATGGCGCACGTACGAAATACATGGCATGATATGTACACTGTACTTATATCTGCTGTCATCCATCAATTATGTGTATACATGAAATCTGTTGTTGATTAAAGTTGTGAAATTGTGAGAAAAATTATAGAAACTATTTGACGTTGCTCTTTGCTCATACTACGTGTTTTCATTCTACTGTCTTGCATACTTTTGTGCATAATATATTGTTTTGGACACTGGACGTAGAATGTACGGGTAAAAGTTAGAATGGCGTAACATTTTTTGCAGTCATGATTTTTTTCAATCTCATAAAGAGAAACCCCATCTGATGTTTTGTAATTTTTTCTATTAATCGATTTTGAATCTGGTGGTATTAGGTAAACTCCTCAGGCCTTTCTCCGGGTGTAAATGAATATGGTAACGAAATTGGAAATAGCTTGATGTCCAGAGGTCAACAAACTTGACCTACTTATTTGTTTTGAATTAGATCATGAATATCCGTATTTGAATGATTGATTTTATTGTAATGTGTTTTACATAATTATCTAGAGTTTTATGGGATTTATCAATTTGTAGTGTTTCGAAGAAACCCCGAATTTGAGTGCAACCCGTTTGCCTGGAATAATCAAAAACTGGCAATTCCTTTCGAACTTGTAACTTTCTACACTTTGAATTTGGATGACCCCTTTGATTCAGGTCATTCCGGTGAATCCTTGCGGGTTCTTGGAGTTTCTTCGAAACAGTGCAAATTTGTAAATTGCATACAATTCTCGATAATCATGTAAAACACAATACAATAAACCAATAATTCAAATGCGTAATGCTTCCCAAAAACCGCATTTTTTTAGCCACATACTAAACTTTATCAATCTCATGGTTATTTTCGATGGAGAATGCAGATATGGTATTTTTATCTGACTTAAAAATCATGACTGCAAAAATTTTACATTAGTGACCACTTTACGCGCACCCCGCACACAGTATGTGTATACATAATGCATAAAAGTACATGTTGTCCATACTGTTTAGTTCCATTATTTAGGTACCTTCAAACTTTATCGAACTCTTGAAGATTTAGTTTTCATGTTGATTGCTGTGCAATATTGTAGTTTTGTACTTTGGACCAGACATGATAAAAAAATAAAAAAGTCTACATTGTGGAAGCACAAGGAAGAAGGACATGAAACGTATTTCGGTTGAAGTATTTTGGTTTTTTCATTGTCTTTCTCTCTGTAACTTATATAGGAAACACTAAGGACAAAGTTAAGGGAATTATGAAGCATTCATCTGTACCATTTAAATCATTATTTATCTGACCTCTGAGAACTGCCATTATGTATTTCAACGAACAATTTTGTAGAATATCAAAAGTGAACATTTTCAAACTTTTTCCTCATCACATTCTAGAAAAGTTTTTGGACATTCGTATAATAGGTTTTGCGGACTTTTTTGTGATAATTTTGACAAGAGAAATTGAGACTATATTTTCAAAATCCTTGACGCCTCTATTCAGAGTTGTTGACGTACATATAATATATTAACCTGACGATTGAATTAATTATGAGTGATTTTGTGTAATCATGTATGTATGCTCACAGTGAAATCTCTATCAAACAATGTGGTATACATTATATTTGTATTCTGTATGACACACATCTAGGGTCAAAGTTCAAAATATTCTTATAATACGATATAATATCATATTGTATAGTATTACACTCATATATACTATACAATGCTATACTCATATTATACGAACTCAGTATTAAGTATAATATAAAATATGGTAGGTACATATATGAAAATCGGAAGAAAAAGTTTGAAAATTGAGAACTATTGAGTAAATTTCAGCAAGCACAAACCCTTTTTTTTTACTCTTTCTCTTTTCTTTCCTCAAATTTCGCTCTTCTCTATATGTCGCCTTTAGTTTTTATATACATGTATTTTCACCTATCCATACTTCATGAGATCGACAATCGTCACATTGACACGACGAAATAAAAACTGCATGTAGGAATTTTTTTTCCAGTTCATTGAATCTGTCCAAACCCTCTATAATATAACCTTCTAATGTACCTATAATAGGTAGATATTATTACATCGTCTTTTGATTCTTGATGATGAAAAATGACCAAGTCATTCAGATGACAATAACTTTCCCCAAAAAAATTACTCTTGTGCTGAAACTTACATTTTTTCTTTCTTTCCATCATTTGCCCTTTTTTAGTCTTGGTCTTACCGATTATACATAGGTATTATGTGACATAATTTTTCAGATACTTCTACCACCTCATGTATTATACATGGTATTATAGAACACATATATTATGCTACAATGATGAAGTAGATACTAGATACTAGATACATATTTTGGCATTTTTTACAAAAAAAAAAGCTCTCTGTGAAAAATTTGCGTATAGGGATAAACCTAGAACCAATGTAGAAATTCTTGAAATGCACCAAAATTAAAAGTCAGTATGTACATAAAAAAAAAAGGGTAGTCAGTCCAGAGTTAAATTTAATGAAGTTATTAGTTTATAATCTCATTTTAGTTTTAATAGTATGTGTATACATGGATTGTGAACACAAAAATAAAGGTGTCAATAGTTAGGAATCATATTATAAAAACAAATAAGTAATGGATTAGCTTTATACTTTTATTTTTTAAATTCACGAAATTTTTCAAGTAAGTTTGATATATTATTATACATCATATTTAATCTTTCAATGTTTTATAATTTAGTTCTTGTATAATCTATATTCTGCATATTTGATTACATGTATATGTATGTATATGAATTAACTGGACACTTGTGGTGTACTACTACGTCTTGTCATGACCTACATAATATTTTAATTTGTGTGTGAAATGATTGGTTGATGATAATAGTTTTACAGAACGGGGCATGAGATTGACATTTCCCTTGATTACCAAAAATTATGAGCAACCTAAACTCAATTACCAAGTTGACAGAGTTTCCACGTTTGGAACAGAAGGAAAAGGCTGATGGACTACTGTCAAAATTTATATGGTGGAGAAAACCAGGTATCAAAATAGTTTGTAACAACAATTTGTACGTGTATATGTAAAATTTATGTGACAAGACTCTGATGTTTTGTCATGTATCATAACATGTACATAATATTATAAAATATTACTAATTTAATTCCATTTGATTAAATGAAAATATATTTTTAGTCATTGTTATATTTTGTTGTCTGCCATAAATACAAAATATGTTGGAATGTGAATAACAGTAATAATAATTATTTAAAATTTTGATTTTAAAAATTCCATAATAATATATATATATATATTCATGATTGAATTATTTTTATTTTAATTAAAGATATTCAACCAGGAAAGGTTGAACAAGGAACTTCAGCAAACACTACTCTAGTAGTGGAAACTTCAGAGATAAATGATGACAATGTATCATTATCATTGGATGGACAGAAAGGATCACCAAAAGATGAGAATACTAATCCTTCTATGTCATCCCCTGGAGGTGGAAGTATTAGTGGTAGTCACAGAATACGAAAAACATCTTCTTCATCTCCTCTACCATCCTACTACAGATCCGATTCAACTTTGTCAAATAGATCAACAAATCAGTCACCAGAAATTATGGATGGAAGTATCTCACCATTTGCCTTTGAAGCTAGAACTTTACCAAATGTTCTACGGAGAATAAGTAGTTTAATTGCAATGGGAACTAATGTAAGATATATATTTATTAGAATGCTTTATGTAAGAATTTAAAATTTAAATTACTATCATTACTATTATTATTTATTATTATTAAACTTAAAACTTCAATCCAGTTATTTGAAATTATTTGATAAAAGTTTTTACTTTGAATATATTATGTACCTAATATATTATATGTATCTCTATCAATTTTTAATTTTTTTTTTCTTTAGAATCAGACCGATATAAAGAAATATTGGATGCCTGACTCTGTTAGTAAAGAATGTTACGAGTGTGCTGAAAAATTTACTACATTCCGTCGAAAACATCATTGTAGAATTTGTGGACAGATTTTTTGTTCCAGATGTTGTAATCAAGAAATTCCTGGAAAAATTATTGGATATTCGGGTACTTTTATTTTAAGCTTATTATTATAATAATTACTATGAATAAGTTGAAATTATTTCGTTTCGTGTACAACAAAATCAAAGTTACGAATACTAGTACTTTTCATCCCTATACTATATTATATAATATACGCTATATCTTATTATGTTGATGTTTTTATTTTTCTATGTAATTTTTACAGGAGATTTACGTGTTTGCACTTATTGTTCAAAAATTGTTCTTTCATATTTACAATCTGCATTAAATTCGGATATGTCAGATGATTTAAGAGTAGTTCAAGAAGATTTACAAAATCGTTTTGGTCCATCTGATTCGTTACATAATCAAGGAAGTAGTGCAGGAACATCTTCATATGGATTTCTCTCCACGGATCATCCTAATAGTAAGATGACGTTTTATATTTTTTATATCATACTTCCTATGTTATATATACTATATGCGTATATATACACATTGAGTATGTGCATAATACCACACTCTATAAGAAAAATAGCAACAACACTAAGAAATAAGTGGAATGAAAAAGTGATGGAATTCGGAAGTATGTGTCATACAAGTGTGATTCAGTAGCTGTTAACGGGTTGCAAATTCTCATATTGTTTACTCAAACACTAAAAAATTTCATTATGCAAACACTGGGTATTTTTTCAAAAACCACTATAATTTAATTACTTTCATATTCCTGGGTGGTATTTTTATAACTACACGTGCTAATGACGAGTAAATAATTATCTGAAAAGGAGCCAGCTGAGTGAGTAATCGCTTTTCAATGTGTTCTTGTGTCCATTACATATATACATTCAACTGATGGTGTATACATTGGGTCTACTTAGCATGTCAAGTCACGATCGTTGTTACAGAAATCCCAGCTGTCTACTACAAATAATAATAATATAGCATTAAGGATCCAGATGAGAAAGAAGAAGTAGGCAATGATGATCATAATGATGAAGAAAGAAAAAAGAATCTTTGAGATGTATCACACACACACACACATTTCATACATATGTAATATCTTGATAGTATGTTGTTAATTGTGGATTTTATAAAAAATATAAAGAACAATATCTTATAATTGGATATTATTCTTTATATTTTACTAAATATAACTTCATTTTAGTATTCAGAATAGTTTATTATTACTTGGTTTTTGATTTTATCACTAATATAACCTAATAATAATGCATGAATTATAAAATATCATTGTTAATTTGTGTAGCATTTGTCTAGTTGATTTTATTTTTGTTACTTAAATATTCAAGGTAGTGTTGGTCATGATATATCTGATAAGGATGCACAATCTAAATCTCATTGATATTTGGCTTAAAGCAAACGAAAAAGGTGCATATACTATGAAAATATTGCATTAATAAGTCTTATTGATTTTGACCTTAATATAAAGAAACACTTTTTGTATATCTATTTTTTTCATGATGTATGACGTGTATATTAATAACTATATATATATATTTTATTTTACTTTTAGAAATTTGAGCTGTTATTTCAACAACTTGATACACAATAATTCTAATTACTAATTTTTGATGAACACTTAAAATGCAATTAATAATTTAAAAAAACAAAAACTACTTATATTATAATACATATTATACTTTTATGGTGTAATAAGAATATAAATATTATAAATGCTTATTGTTATTGCAATTTTTATATATGCACATGCTTTCTTTCGGTGGATTAATCTGATAATAATTAAAACAAAAAAAAAAAAGATTATACAATATACATGGTGTATTGAGGAAAAAATAGTAATAATTATTAGCACTTTATTTCTGCATTGGGTTCATATATTATTAATATTTCAATTTTTATTATTTATTTTATTTTAATTATTGATGAAAGTGTATGATAGGGATTTTGAAAAGTATAGATTAATAATTATTATTTATAATTGTATTATTATTCAAAATTGTTGATTACGATCACTTATTCTTCCCAAATTCCTATATATAGATTAAAAAAGACAGACAAAAAAAATAGAAACACTTAGATTATAAATTCTATTATAAAATTATTTACAATCACAAAATTAAAATACATAATTTATAATAGAATTTTAAATATAAAATGAAAATAATTATTATATTTATAGCACAATTTGATAATTAATAAAAAAAGTAAAATTGAATTACATCTAAAATAATATGAACTTACTTCTGTGGAGATAAAGAATATTTAAATCGTCGGCAATGCAGACACCCATCAGACACTTTGAGATTAAAGGGAGAGCATCGATGAGATGGGCCATCTTTAAAGTTGAAAATACAAGTCTCCCCGGAGCAAATACTTTCCAAGCAGGAAACATGATAATATTTCCCTTCTGATGTGCACCTGAAGGCTGAATAGTCCTTCCCATGGGGATGAAACTCCCCCGCCTCATCCAGTAAGCAATGACGACACGTATCTTCATCTGGAAAATAAATGAAAAAAAAAACAGCCACAAATTATTAACAAATCACGAATTTTCCTCTCCCCTTCCCCACAACTATCTAAGTGAGTGTGCTTCAGCATCACTCTAGTTCTCCTCTATCTAAGTGAGTGTGCTTCAGCATCACTCTAGTTCTCCTCCTCTTCCCCAAAATTAATAGGATGTGTATCAACATCATCCTCTCCCCTTCCCCACAACTATCTAAGTGAGTGTGCTTCAGCATCACTCTAGTTCTCCTCCTCTTCCCCAAAATTAATAGGATGTGTATCAACATCAT
>JABASP010002434.1:0-20170 GCA_019776565.1 Sminthurinus signatus | reverse complement strand
AGTAAAAACTTGAGAATTTTACGTTTGAGATAATATAAACACTCTAATTTCCTTATAAATTCATTTCCATTTCCATTTCAAAATTTCTTTTTGATTCATGATATATAGAAAAATTTTATTAATATTTTATTTTTTGAAAAGAATCAAATGAAACACACAGTACCATAACTAAACAAAAAAAAAATTAATATACTTACTTAATTTACATGGGCAAGTAAACCCCTCATGGAAGCAAGTAGTCACAATTAGTATTAAAAATAGATATAGAAATTTCAATTCCATTTTTTTCTAGCACTTTTAAATCCAATTTCAAATCCAAGCAATTCCTCGTAAAGTAAAATTCAAAACTTTGAGGCAGTAAACAGTAACAGAGTTACAGTGACAAAGGACTGAATGAATGAAACGAGACTTCGTACTTTGTGCGATATGCATCGACAATCGATAATCGACAGCAAGCAAACATTTGTATACTTTTTAATGACATATTCAGCTGCATTTTATTGTATTAGTGGTTTTTTCACTTCACCATCCTTTGTTTGTCATTATTCATCAAGCGTCAGATCTGTCAATTCAAAATTAATTCAACACCTGACTACACAGTTCATCGAATTTTCTTTTGTTCTCTTTCCTCACCTAAATTGTGTGGAGCGTGCACCAAATTTACTCACAACTTACAATTTTTAAAGACAGATTGTAATTTTTAATAAAATGAATGAAATGCTCATTTTTACTTTAAAAGGTTTTGATCCTTTTTATTAAAATTCCCATTTCAATCTAAAACATACAGTAAACTTCAAACTTTATCTAAAATACAAAATCCTAAAACGAAGATGGCACAAAACACAAGCTTTTTTCACTTTTTTTTTTGCTTTTCATCATCAGCATTCTCATTTCTTCAACTTGATCATTATCATTTTTATTTTCATTGTCACTGTCATCACCATTTTTTGATCTGGTTCTTGTTCTTATCTTGACTCTTTATTTCTATTGTTATTTCTTCTCCAGACTTGAGTCATTGCATTGAATAGTATTGCTAATGGCCAATTGGAGATTGAAGATTCTTAAGTCAAAGGTAGAATAAAAAATACTCTGTTCTCTCGATTCTCCATTCTCTGTATCTATGTCCTGATTTTAGCTGCACTTACATTCTACATTCTACATTCTTCACACATTTTAAATAGTATACAGTATACACCATATAGTGTAAAATATACCTACAAAAAAACAGAAAGCAGTGCAGTGACTGGTGAGGAGTGAGGAATGAAATAAAATGAAATGAAGTGAAATGAAAAGACAGGGAATAATAAAAAATAAAGAGGACAAGAAAAGTCCAGAAAATCCAGAGTCTCGAGTCTAGAGAATGAAGAATGAAGAAGGAAGAATAAAATGATACCTGAGAGACAAGAGAAAGGGAAAAGGAAAAGAAAAAGGAGATGAAGTACAATAGGTACATGAACGTTGAACCTAGGAAAAAAATCTCTGCAAAGATAAAGATTAAGATTAACTGGAGCAGTTACATTTCATCATCGCACATACTACGTACTGTACTTTTTATAAAGTATAAAGTATACTCGCTCTTTTTTACACACTCTTTACTCTTTATAATAAGGCTCACTGTACAATAGTATTAATATCAACTGTATTCTGCAGTCTATGAACATTCTACAAGCATTCCACATCCATTATGTATTATGTATTATGTAGCTAAAAAATAAAGAATAAAGTGTAAGATATATCTTTTACCTTTTTATCCCTCTGGGTTTTATGTCTTATGCCAGGCCATCCCATCATCTGCTAGGAACTAGAAACCTTTTCCTCTTAAAAATACACGCATCTCTCTCTCTCTTTCTCTGCCTCATTTTTTAAAGCCTTATGAATTCCTCCGTGTTCTTACGGGAAATGTGCACCTTTAAATAAAATTAAGTAGCAGTGTACATTTTACTTTTAAAATTACAATTGACACAGTCACAAAGGGTGAATTTATGTGTATATGTGTATGTGGCTATTTTATAAATCTAGATGATTCAAAATTCAAAACGGGCATGGCTTTTCAATAGTTATGGTTTGTTTACATTTTATTTACAGTAGAGATTTTTGGAAAATATTTACATGTACTCTTTTTTCTCGAGGAAGGGTCGAAGGAGTTTGGATTTTTGTGGCCCTTTTAACACTCTCAACTCTCAACTCTTAATATGAGAATTAATGGGAGGTCTGTTGAGAGTTGAGAGTTGAGAGGAGAGAGAAAAGTTTCTATTAGATATTATTACTACCTCCACGACTACGACTATTGCCACTGTGCGATTGCACAATCCTCTGTCCTCTGTAGAATGAGCTGAAAAGAGTTGAGAAAAATGGGAAGAGATGAAATGAAATGAGATCTGAAATGTGAGATGTTGAAGATTCCCCAGCTCCATTTCCATTTCCACTAAAATAAAAAAGAGGTAGAAAAGAAGTGTCGAGTAAAAGAAACTACATTAGGTGATGATTATGAGATGAGAGTAACTTTCTTTTTCTTCTTTATCTCTTTGCTTTTCATCGTTGATGCTGAAAGCTGAATGCTGAAAGCAGACAGTTTTTAATGAAGGAGTTGAGACTTGAGGGAAATCTGTGTGTGTTTCTGCTTCTAAGTCTGGGTCTTATTTTGAATTTATATAGAGTTTAAAATTTAAAACTTGAAATTTGTATGCTCCTTTTTATGATGAAGAATTAAAAGGAAGAAACGGGAGGAAAAAAGCTTCAAAAATAAAATTAGCATGCAGAGCTAAAATCCTAAGTTGGTGTTTGTGTTATCATACTGGACAAATTTTGCGCAGAAGAACAAGTGGTTTTTTTGGTAGTGAGTGAATGTGAAAAGTGACAATGACATGAAAAAAAAGCTGTCAACTTTCAACTGCAAATCCTCTACAAAAATTTTTAATTTGTTCTGTGACATTCATTAAAAATCTTATTTTATTTTATTTATCATTTGGACTCGTTGACCTTGTGTATTTTTCTGATTTCGACAATAACATCACGTAATTGGAGCATCTCCCACATGTAGTTGATTTTAGGTGTGGAAAAATTTCAATCGGCGTCCAATTCTTCATCCCTTCAAAATATTCAAACCCAGTCCTTCTGTCTTGACTATTGACTACTACATTTTGAATTTTATTAAACGGCCAATAATTTCCCTGTTTAATGTTTAATGAACAAGAACATTTTTCTAGTATTTATTACTTTTTGTTTATTTTGTTTTTAGCTACAAGTCTTGCGTCGAATTTTCCAGTGTTCAGTGTAAAATTTGGATTTTAATGTACAATTGGAAAAAACTGCAACTGTACACATGTGCGTTGAGCAATGAGGAATGAGGAATAAGCAATAAGAAATGCATTACATAAATGCAGTAAATCTCAATGCTCAATGCTCAATGCGTTCCAAGTTGCAACCAGAGGATTATCTCTTCTACTTCAATATACTATACATTGTACACTGCACATTTTCTAGTGCAGAGTGTAGAGTACAGATAAATAAATAAAGTGAATGATGTATGACAAAGAAACGTGAGTGGAAACAAATGAATGGAAGGGTTTTGAACAAGAAAAAGGATGAGAAGAAGAACAAGAAGAGGAATCCTTTTCATCCTCTTTGCCTTTGTACTTTGTGCACAGATACACGTACATTTACTATCAATTTTGTGATGGATGTACAATATAAAAGATACAATATGCAGTCGAAATACTCGAGGTGTACGGTCCACACGTAAATACTAATGCTGATGCGTCCAACACAACGTGCAACGTTGAATCTTTGGATTGAAAGAAATCATGTTGCATCACATTTGCTCATTCGTCCATTCATTCATTCTTTCATTGAGTCATTGATTCATTCATCAATGGAAAAGTAAAAAGGGATGCGCTCAGCTCTCAGTCCAGCCACTGCGTAAAAATGTAACGAATAATGCTTTTTACTCTGTTTTCTGTTGTGTAAAATATAGTGCACTTTGTGATCCATTACTTAATATTTTCTGTATATCTGTATTTACTACTGACTCAAAGAATGAAGATAGAAAAGTTGAGATACGAATATTTGTGACAACGAACACGTTAGTCCATCTGCTATGATGATGAGCTTTTCTACAAGGCATAAAAATTTAAAACGGCGTTCAACTCTAATTATTAAACAAAATGATATTATCGCAAAACCAACTAACTTTATCACTACACAACTTTTTAAATACTTTTTTGAGACTTGTAACAACTCCCTTCATTTTGAGTTTTCATTTTCCCGCCCCAATTTCAATGTACAGGTTTTCTCTATTTTACTTTTTCCTCTACATTTTCAAAAGCTATTGTTATTTTTATTTTCATTGTGGTGTAGTCATAAATTGTAGGATGAATTTAAGACTTGATACTGGACATTGACATTGACTAGTGGCACTGGTCACTGCTCCCAGTAAAAAATCTCTTATAAATTTCTCGGCTGCCTAATGACGTGTGAGGACGAGAACGAGGAATGAAGAACGAGGAATGAAGAACGAGGAACGAAGATGACGATGACTATGAAGAAGATGACGCAGGAAAAAAGGATCTAGGAAGTGGAGAGAAAGTGAAGGGAAAAGCAGAAGCAAGTGATTGTGAGTAGATAGTAGATAGTAGATAGTATAGGATACGGGAGAAAAAAGCCGAAGCCGAAAAAAGGGAGAAAGGGAGAAAACCATCCATTCTCTGAAATTGTCGGGTATTAGACAGTTGGTGGGGTTTTGATCATTAAAGATGAGTCCGAGTCTCTACCCTACATACAATATACACTGTAAACAGTACACAACATATTTGTGTGCATCTTTTCCTCTACACAAAATACACAAGTGTGCCTTCTTCTGAAGCTGAGTCTGAGGCTGTGGAGCATTTAGCTATAATTAACCTCTGTCTCTCTTACACTCTTGCGTATACTTTCGATGCTCGATAGTGGAAGCTCTCGATACAAAGTGCGTACTTTCTCCTTCTCTTCTTCTTCTATGTGCATTCTACATACACACTTTTGTTATTGTACATATAGTGAATTTTCCTCGTGGTTTTTTGCCTTCTTTCCCACGTCTTTGTCTCCGTTTTTTACTCCTCTAGCAAAAAATGTCAGAGGGGAAAAGTTGATGATAAACTCGTAAACTTTGGGAGGATTTAGATGGACTGAACACTGAATGCCGAACAGTATTCACTGGACATTGGGAATTCTCTCCGCTTGAACAGAAACATTGAACGTTGAACGTTGAGCAGAGAGGAGTGAGTCTCTGTGTATTTCCTTGTCTCTTCTTCTTTTGACTTGACTTGGACTTGGTCTCATCAGTAGAAACTTATCTCGCCCCTTCCCTTCCTTTCAGCCTGATTACACTTGACATGGACTCCATAATTATCAACTTTCTCACTCAAAATAATCGATATCAACATCAGTATTTCCATTTTCCTTTACAATTGATTAGGAAAGATTTGGAATTTGGACGCCGCTTGAAATTTTTTACTTTTTGTACCAAGTCAGGATTCATTAGGTTCCGGCCAGTGATTGTCCGCACTACTTTTATCACAAAACAAATTGATATAAAATCAAAATATGTGAACTCAGTACACTAAAAAACATTTTAAAAGCATAAATGACTAAATTATTTACATTTTTTAAAGGTTTAAACTTGAAGAGCCTTTAACCTCAAAATCCAGATACAGATGTATTTATTGTGAAAGTCGACCATCGACCATCCTTTAAAATTTCAAACGACAGACAATGAGTTTGAATCAGTCAAACAAAGCATGAAAATGGACATTGGGAAGCTCGTCCTGTGAAGCGTAATAAGCAAGATGGATGACGGAGGATTAGCCGAGCTGTAGAATGTAGAAACCAGGAAGAAGGAAGAAGAAGAACCAGGAGAAAAGGACAGAAACACAAAACACAAGTTTCAGTTTCTGCACAGAACCATTCCTACAATAGTTATTCGTGAGAAGAAGACTCCACTTTGCTGATAAATACAGCTGAGGCCACTCAATTTCCGTCCTCCGTCCTCCGCCCTTTTCTATCTTCCTCTGCTCAACTCTTTAGATATCTCTATCTTTCACCTTTTCCCGTTTTTCTTTCTACTTTCAGTCTTTATCAAGAATCCAAGAATCCAGAATCAAGAGTGACAAAAAAATTGGGTGAAAACACAAGAACGAAAACAAAAACGAGCCGAGATAATAAAAGAACATTCAACGTTCAACATTCAACTTGGTAAATCGATCCTACAAATATTTGTGCAAAAAAAGAAGTGTTCATTCTTCCTTTTTTTACTCCATTTCTTACGCAACGAGTTTCCAGTTTCCAGGTGAAAAAAAACTGCCGCATTTTTTGCACATACAATTTATGTCTTTTCTATTGACTATCGAGAATCGAGTATTGAGTATTGAGTGTTGAGTATTGACTGCGAGTTTGTGTACAATACTTTGACCTGAGCTCGTGTCTCTTAACAGAGTTCAGGCTTTGAATATTCAGCGACTTGCCAATAATATTATTTATGCTTGATCCTGGATTCTCGATTCTCGATTCTCTATTTTGCTCTGTATTTTGCATCTTGGATTTTGGTGATGGTTTATGAATTTTATGATGTGCTGCAAAATGCAAAATGCGAAATGGAGAAAAAGTATCAATACGAATGTGAATAAACAATACACAAATAGCATAACTTTTGGAGGAGATTTCTGCATACCTTCGAAATACGGAATGTGAAGTACAAAATTTACACGGCGTTGAAATCTGCATAAATGTAAATCATTCCATATTGAAACAGTCGCTATCGTTCTTTTCTCTTTCTTTTTTTCTGGTTTTTTCATTCTATTCTTTTTCGTCTCTTGTCTTATGTCAACTTTCTCCGTTTTCCATTTCTCTATTTTTTCCATCATTCAGCCAAACCAAGCCAAGCCAAATGCGAACAGCCAATAGAAAATAGAAAAAGGAAAACGGAAAGAAAAGAAGAGAAAACAGAATATAACAGAGGCGATGAAGCAAAAAAAGAAGAATCTAAATATAAAGATGGAAAACGTTCAGAACTCAAAGCTCAAAGCTCAAAGCTCAAGACTCAAAACTCGGAGAAAATCGAAACAACTAAAAATAGACAGAAACAGAAAGAGAAACAGACAGATAGAAAAATCCATCGGATCGGAATTCCGTATTCCGTATTCTGAATCCTCGAGCTTTGAGCCTGGAGTCTCGTGGATTTCCCTAAAGACTTGCAATTCCAATAGCAATTGTTATCTATTCTCGACAGGGATCGTACGTCTTATTCCTGCACAGCAAACTGGAAACAAATGCATTTTTAGATTGACTCTCAATTCCAAATTCCAAATTCCCAATTCTAGATTCTTTAGATTTTCAATACAATGTTCAATTTGTACTGTACAAAAAGATACAACTGATCGATTCGTTTGTCAACAGTCAAAGCCAAACCCAAAGTCAATGTCAAAGTTGACTTGAGCCAGAGGTCAAAGCTGAGGTCAACTCTGAAGTAGAGAGGTCTCATCTGTTTCCTTGATTCAACTCTGAATTCAATTTGAATCGTGATCTTGATCTTGATTTTGATTTTGATCCAGCTTTCACATTTTTTCACACACGGATGAACAAAACGATCAACTCTCAACGCTCATGTCTCTTTCTTTTAGACTTGAGAAACGCACATTGAGCATTTTTTCACAAATGGACTTAAAAGCCATTGCTTTTATGTGTAGTATGTAAAAAATCCTCTTCTTTTTCTTCGTCTTGTTTTTCTCCATTTCATGGGATTGTTCACAAATTAGAGGAGAGAGAAGCGACCCGTTAAAAATTAATTAGACATTCCCCTCACATTTTAATTAGTAATTTCCCTACTCCCAAAATTTCATGTAAACCCCAACCACAACATTTTTATCGCATGTTCCATTTTCAATGTTCAGTGTTCACAAGTCATGATTCATGTTCAGTATTTAGGGTTTTGCTTTTTGGTTTTGAGTTTATGGGAAATGTGATTATTTTTGAGCTGGAACTGAAACTGGACTGAACTGTCAGCTTAATTCACTCACCCACTCTATTTTCTCCATTTCTCATCCACTATCCACTCTTCTTTCCATTGTTATTACTGTTGTTGGATTTTGATTAAACAAAGGCCAGGAAAAGCTTAAAAAATTCATTATGATTATTATTGTTATTAAAAAGTCATCCAAAATTGTGGCACGTCCAACTTCCAACTTCCAACTTGCAGTCTTCTTCAGTTTTAGAGATGATTAAAATGAAAGATATGAGAAATGAAAATAAAAATAAAAGAGGAGTAGCGCAACAACAACAACAGCAACAAAGCAGAAGAGAAGAGAAGAGACTTGACTACAAATTCTACATTGTAAAATACAGAATACAGAAGAGTTGACAGTGAAGCATTTGATATGTGATATTTTTGATAGTTGAGAGTTGATAGGATTACGGATTAAATTCAACGTGGAATTTTACCCAGTTCATTCTCTTTTCTACTTTCTGTTTACTCCACATTTACAATTTATTTTGTATTTTATAGGTACGAGTACGACTACGAGTATTATCGTGTGCTCCACTCCCGTTTGCATGTTTCCTATCAAAACTGTTCATCTCGTCTGGCACTGGACTGGTCTGTCCGGCTGTCTTTCAGTCTGTCTTTCTTCTCTTTACTCTTGTTTGCTATTTACCATTTACCATTTACTATTTACTGTTTACTGTACTTGAGTACTTATTTTTTATTTTATTCCTCCCCAGTTTATTACATTGCGCTTTCCTGACATCCCCAATCCCCAAAAACCAAAAACTAAACTAAACCAAGAGGAACGAGAACAAAAACAGAACAGAAGAAAACAGAAGAGAACAGACGTCCGCTCAATGCTCAATATAAAATATACACAACATTTCACAACGTTTGATACAATTTCATATCATGTGTCATATCATCCTGCTTTTCAAATTCAAAATTCAATTCAATTTCCAATGGACCTTTCCTCTTCCTTTTCTTAGATATTATTAGTACAAATACAAAGTCCGTCCAAAGTCTGTAGTCTGTACAAAGTTACAAGTTTTACAATAAAATAAATGAAGAGCAAAGACGAAGACAAATACAAAGATAAAATATTCGGTCTCGGCTTCGACTTGAGCTTTTCATGTTAGAAACGGAATAAATAATAATACATAATACAGAATAAATAGATAAATAAATATTATTCTACTTACTTTTGTACTTTGTATCATGTTTCATGTTTCATGTACCGTTTTCAAATGTAAACACAACAAATGAGTTCAAAGCTTCAAAGCTTCAAATAGTCAAAGGGAAAATGTAGAGAAAAAATGTAAGGAAATTACATATTTATTTATTTTCCTCTTATTTATTTTTTTCTACCTCATTTCTCTTGTGTCTTGTGTGTTTATGTTGTGTTGTTCAGCTCGAAGCCATTTTCTGTTTCTCTTTCTGTTTTTTCTTATGTACAGATATTCTCGTTTCAGTTTCAGTTTCGGTTTCGGCTTTGTGCCTCTGTTTTATTTTGTTTTTGTCCAGCAGTTGCAGCTCAAAGTTCAGTTCAGTTGTTTTATGGAAATGAAAATGGTAATGGAAAAAAGAAAAAGAACAGTATGTACAATGTACACGAAGGAAAGAGTTGAAATGTTTGTCGGTGCACAGAAAAGAGAAGAGAGAGAAGAGAGAAGAAGCTATTTATATTTTCAACAAATGGAGAATTATAATGTAATTTGAGACGAGCGACGAGCGACGAGCGATGAGAGACTTGAGCTGAAAAGCTGAAACTGAAGAGCTGAAAAGTACGTACTTTTATGTAAAGGTGAAACAAGAACAAGTAAATGAAAAAAAAGAGGAAGAAGAACAACAAGAAGTGGAAATACTTAAATGCATACTCACACACAACAAACAGACACACACAGAAACAGAGAAACAGAGAAACAGAGAAAAAAGGTGATGAGTACTTTGTATTTTTATGGACGGATAATGGATAATGGATAAAAGAGCAGGTAAACCTCAGGTATTTTCCACGTTCAAATGTTTGAATGCTGTGGAAATGAAAATGAAAATAGAGATGGAATTAGGAATCGTTCAACTTTTTTCCTTCTTTTTTTTGAGCACTGAGCACGTCCGTCCGTCTGCTTGTTGTTCGTTCCTTGCGTATGAATTACAAATACATACAAAGTAAGTTCAACTGTTCACAGGTAAATTGTAAATAGTAAATAGCCGAGAGAGATGAAAAAAGACAGACACAGAAGGAGAGAGAGAAATAAATAAAATAAGAAACTAACAAGGTTCTTCATCTTCTTGACCACGACGATGCTGATGCTGTTGATGGTTGATGATGCGGGCTATTTTGTTCTGTATTCTGTGTTCTGTGGGTTGAAAATATCATCAACAAGTCTCTGGACTTTGGTATTTGAATTTAATGAGCTTCTGATTCTGATTCTGATTTTGGTTTCTATTACACACAGAAAAAAATGGATAATAATATTCCGTGTGTGTTTTGTACATTGTAGTGTGTACTTTATACTTTATACTTTGAGCTTTGAGCTGCTTTTAGCTTTTAGCTCCTCTCTTTTTAATATGAAGTATGAAGTATGAGCTGAAGATGGTTTGGTGTGTCAGTTGTATGTTGTATCTTATCCATTATCCATTTTGAGATGGTATTGCGCTGGAAGCTAAAAGTTTCTTAAGTTTGGTATTTGGTTGGGGTTTTTGGATAGTACTTATTATCACCGTCATTCATTAAACACAGTGATAATAAGTTATAACATGTTAACATAATCATTATCATATTTTCATTCCACTACCTTCAAAAGTACAAAGTAGAAAAGTAACAACTAACCGTTTGCCTTGTGAGCTGTGGCATTCGTTTGGTTTAAAATGTAATTTAGGATTGAGGATTGAGGATTTTCACCTCGTTCAGATTTCAACAAGTCATTATTAAATAGTGTACAACTAAAACTACCCTTACGAAGCTGTGCCGTGTGCTTTTTAACAAGGAAAGCCCAAAGACTGAGAATGAAACTGAGCCTGAAAGAAATGTAAATGGAGGAAAAGTAATAATATACATTGTTTATGATGGGTAATTATTTTATTTCATCTTGTCAAGGAGCCAAAGTCAAACCCAAAGTCCAAACTGAAGTCTAAGTGAGCATCAGAATTTCAAGCTTCACATTCCAAAAGATGATACTAGTCAAATTAAAAGAGGTGCGTTTTGTTCACCGTATTTTGTATTTTGTATTCTGTATTAATTATCAATTCAATTATTATACTCAAGGCTCAAGTCTCAAGACTCAAGAATCAAGAATCAAGGCTGAAGATGCTCAAAAATGTTAGGAATTTGAACTTTCATGTCCCTTCTTTTTAATCAAATGAAATGCCTAAAAATTGTTGATTAAAAGTTGTGAATTTTTTGTAGGTGTTGAACGCCGTTTTAAATTTATCCAGCTATTGCAAGATACGTAGTTTGAAGTTGCGTAGAGTTTCTGATTAACAAAGCCAACCAAAATAGAAAGCACACGGAAAATCATATCAGCTAATAATTGCAACAGTTGACAGCCTCTAAATTCTTGATTCTTGATCTATTTGTTTATTTGTTGCTACCTCAGCGTTGACATCTGTTGCAAGTTGAAAGCCTCTCCAGTCTCAAGTCTACCTCAAACTATATAAACCTCAAACTTGAAAGAACAAGAGCAGGAACAAGTCACAAGTACCTCTCTTAAATTTGACTGACTTTCACACAATAGACAAAGCAGAGGAACGGAAGAGAGAAGATCGAGATCGACCTGAAGTGAACACAGAGAAACAGAGAACATGCACTTGTCTTCCACTTTAGTCTACTTTGGTGTACTTTGTGTTCTCTAGTGCTAGTATTAATGTTTATATTTGTACATTGTACATTGTACATGGACAAAAGGGAACAAGAATATCTGTGAGCACACTTGTCTTTCTGTTTTACACTCCTTTTGACATGCCTTGACTTTAACTCGAACTTTGAGCTTTGAGTTTTGAGTTTTCAGAATGAAAATGCAATGAAAACTAGAGCTGGAGCTGGAACAAGAGTTTGAATTGGTGCTTGTTGTGGAATTGGGTAAATTGTTGAGAAACGGAATTCTCCCGGAAATTCCTGTCATTTGCTCCCATTCATATTCATAACAAGAGCACTATGCTTTTATTACCACACTTCTCTTCTCCTTCTCTTTTGTAGAGTGTACAAGTATTTGTGCGTAATATGCGTAATCTTGATGCTTGATGTTTGATGGTTGATGGCTGACGTATTATACCAACGAACTACCGGCACAGTAAAAAAGGATAACAACTAATAACAGTACAATAGAGTGAAGAATGGAGAAGAGAGAAGAGAGAAGAGAAAATGGAGGCACTCACAACTCAAAACTCTAACTCACAACTTACAATCCATAACATAACAGAGCATAACAATAAATAAATGAGAATGAGGATGCGGATAACGATAAGGATAACGATTTTCTGTCACTCATTCATTTTAATCACACGGAAATAATAATAGAGCTGGAGCTGGTGCTTGGTGCTGGAGTTATACTTTAGAACTGCCTCATGCATCAAATATCAAATATCAAGTATGGAGGAATTATATTCGAATTATCGTCTCATCTCACAGTCAGTCCAGTCTACTAACTTCCCAAATGCAAAATGTACACTGTACACATGCAAGGGCCATCGTGTGAGAACCTCCTGTAATAAAAAATAGTAATAAACTATTGAGAAAAAAATATATACTCACTCCTCCATCTTTTTCTTTCCTATTGTATTGTATTGTGCTCACCTGACAATGACAATGACGAGGAAAATGACAATAGTCATCCGCCTCAGAAAGCTCAAAGCTCTAGACTCACAATGACAGTTTTCCTTTCGTTTTGTCCCACCAGAACGAGAACCAACAAGAAAAAGAGCCCATCGAGTTGAGTAGGAACACACGTAATCTGTCAAACTCTCATACATAAAATAGGTGGGTTTTATTACACGAGATGATACGATCCTCTTGAGTCTTCAGTCTTGAGACTTGAGTATTCAGTCTGGAGTTTTGAGCACTCTGAATTGAGCATTGAGCATTGAAGACGGAGTAATAATCCAATGAACATGTGAACATGGACATGAACACTGGCTGTGTTTAGCTGTGGGCTGCAGGGTCATCATTTCATAAATGGAAATATTTATTACGATTATGATTACGACCCATTGTCAATTTTCTATTGTCCCTTTTCTTAAACATATTGATTTTTTTTCCAAAGGAGAAGAAGAAGAGAAAAATGTCGTCTAAATAGTATAATAATAAGAACAAGAATAATGATGATGATGATGAGCATCATAAAAGAGAATAAAATGAAACTGGAACTGGATATGAATGTAAAAGACACATGTTGATTGTACGGACTAAAGTACGGATGACGGATGAAATGAGGAGAACAAGGGAAATCCTAATCCAAATTGAAAATCCATATGATTTTTTTATTCCTTTCTTAATTTTAAGCCTCGAGCCTTGAGCATTGAGCATTGAGAAAATGTCCATGTCACAAAAGTGGATTTTAAAATGACAAAAATAGAAAATTACTCCATTTCCTACTTAAAAAGAATAAAAGTGGAAAGAATGTTCCAGAATCCAGAATCCAGAATCTAGAATCCAGTAAAAAGGAAAGATTGAATGATTATGTGAAATCCAAGACGGTTTTTAGTTGGTTTTGTACATTTAGATTGAAGATCGAAGATAGCTTGGAGTTTGGAGTTTGGACTGCTCCAGGTAAAAAGTAGAAATGAGAAATGAGATAATGGGGATAAAACCGTGTTGTATTTTTTGTCCTAGTTGGATTTCCCTTTCTATTTCCGATTACAAAAGTACATGAATGGAAATAGAGAAGAAAAGGACAAAAATACATGAAATAATTGGTAATAATAAAATTGTCGTAGAAAGAAAAAGTCTCTGTTAACTGTTGATGTGGATACAGATATTTCATGTCATCTGGAGCCTCAAGCTGAAATTGGAGCTGAAAGTGGAACTGGACGTTGCAGCTGATCCACAAAAAGAAAAAAAATTAACCAATACAATACAATACAGTACAATAGCCGTTCATGTTGAAATAGTCATTTCCGAATTAGGACTAATGAAGACGAGGCCTTCTGTATTCTACATTCTACATTCTGAAAGTGGGGAAATTGGGAAATTAGGCATGTGCAATTAAAGATCACAGTACAAAAAGGAAAAAACGTCAAGTCAATTTACTCGGGAGAAAAATGTATTTTTTTGGAAGAAAATAAGAATAAAAAAATCATACTACATAAAATGACCAGTACCCCGAGATTAACGAATACAGAATACAGATAATTAAATGACCAGTGAAGAGTAAAGAGTCATCATCAAAGTGGATGAGAAGTCAGAGTGACAGTAATAAGAAAGTGAGCCAATGTCAATTGCGAATTGTGAATGGTCAATGAACAATAATATATAGTAAAATCAGAGGAAAATGGACGACAAGAAGTTGAATTTATTAGGTTGCCTGAAATACTGAAAGGTTTTTACAGTTGAGTCAAAGATTCCAAAGTTCAACCTGTGAGTTGAACTCCGTGTAGTACAAGCAAAAATTATGAGTGGCGTCGAAATATATCATAATCACACCGTCAAATTACTAATTACTGGAACTCTACATTCGAGTTGAACCACATTAATAATTAATACCCGATACAAATTTTTGGATCGGAGTTGTTTACAGTGAATTGTGACGCCGTTCAAAACAATACTTGACTGTGGACGGCTGTATTAACTTGAAGACCTTGTATCGTGCAGTTCATCATAATCGATATGAAAACAGTGACCCAAGTGTTAGCCGTCGAGCTTCATGTATCAACATTCTAATGTACAATTTTATCTGCAATTCCAACTTTTCTTAATTATTCATTAGTCAAAAGGACACTTTTATTCTCGTTGTCAACGGTGAAGAAGCTGTAAATATTACTATTTTCAATACCCCTATTTTACTCTGTATATCTACTTAAAATTACAAACTCAAGACGATATTTCATGTTTCATGTCTCACACCTCGTCAATCCTCAATTTGCCTCTTTAAAACAAAAAGAATGCTTTACTAAATTCCAAACTTGAAACTTGAAACAAATGATGAGACCATTTGATCTGTTCTTCTTGAGACGCAGATGAAAACCATAATCCTTTCGTTTTTGCAGCACCACAGGACAAACTTCATGTATGAACGGCGCTGGACTATTTTTTCTTTCCAGTCTATCAAAATGTCGGCTCATGCTCAAATTTATCTTACAAAATAATCGGATAGCGTCTTCTTTCAAGTCCATACTCGATTCATATTCCATATACCGTGATCTTTACATTCTTATCTCGAGACTTTAGATCTGTATTCTGGACTCGAGGCAGTCCGTCAGTCATTCATTCACATTTCAAAAGTCCAGAATCCAGAATCCGGGAAAAAATACAAGAAAAGGAAAAGGAAAAAAACTGACCCTTTCTTCACTCTCACTTCTACATGAATTCTAAACTCTAACCCTCAACAGTCAATATTCAACATTGAACGTGCATAAGTATACCACTCACCACTTTTCAACAAAATAGGAAAAGGAAACGTCCATCTACAATGTACAATGTACAGTGTACAAATGTGAGTACAGATCCATATGATGTAACTATGATTGCAACTCAAGTTAAGCGTGCAGATTAGACTGTCCCGTGTGAGCCAAAACGTAAAACTCCGAAGTTTTTCCAACTTGGAACAACATTTTACATGCTAAACACAATAAAATAAAATGTTCTGTGAATTTTCAAGTAAATTGATTAAAGATTAAAGAGTCATTTGACGATGTCAAAGTCTCAAATTTGAAGGGGATTGGAAAAACAAATCAAAGTTTTTGCACAATTTGAACGCCGCTTACACAAAAATTCCAAGTACCTTGGGCAAACAGCCGAAAGGACCATCTCTGTTGTATAGAGCACGTCCAATTGGAATATTCATGTAAGCGGCGTTCAAATTGAGCAAAAACTTTAATTTGTTTTTTTCCCAATTCCCTTCAAATTTGGGCCCTTTGACCTCGTCAAATGACCCCTTAACGAAGTAGGATTGACTGGAAACTTGACAGAAATTCGAATTTTGCTGTGTTGAACACATGCACAAATAGTAAAAACTTGGGATTTTAACATTTGGGATAATGTGAAACAGTCTAGTACACATATTATGTGTATAGTGTAGAGTATAGAGTGGACTGTAAAGAAAACATGCTTGTATTTTAACGTGTACGTATATCCATCGTCCATCATTGAAAAATTGAAATAGAAAATTCAAGCCTTCCTTTCCACAAATTTCAATTCTACAAATACATTCTACATTCTACATACTCGTTACTCGTTCAAAGTTTAAATATATCCCTTTTTCAAACACATGCATGAGCCTACCGTCTATAATAATATGAGTAGGATATTTATGGGAACTTCCTGCTATTTTCATATAAAATGGTGAATGTCTGTCTATCGTCTCTCGTCCATCGTCCAACGTCCATCGTCTATCGTAAATCCTAAAGATACACGAAGCATATAAATATAAATATTGTCCATTCTCCATTCTCCGTGTTCTCCAGTCCAGTGTCCAACGTTCAATATTGAGAGTGTAATGTGCCATGCTTGTAAAATTGTAGATATAAGCTGTTCGTGCGTCCCTCTGTCTCTGTCTCCAGTCTCCAATCTCCAAACTCCAAACTCCAAGTTCAAGTCTGTCTTTTTGTCCCTTTCTGTTTCTGTTTTTTTCATGTGGACTTTTTCCACAAAGTGTACTTTTCTATTGGTATGGCATGCGGGTTTCTGGTTTCTAACTTGGACGGTCCAGAGAACTCTGTATTTATATTTATATTTAGTGTACGTTTTCCCTCCTCTTCGTGCTCTCCCTGCTCGTCAACGGAATTAAAATAAAATTACTTTTACACACACAACACACACAATATACAACAAGTATGCATTACATGTTACATGTTAAGGATATACGTGGATCTAACTGTATTGTTGTACTTTAGTTGTTGAATGTTGAATGGAGATTCAATATTGGTTGCTGATGGATATGGACGGACGACGGAGTGACGGAGTTATCTTGATGATAATCTACAATCTACCCTTTCCCTATTTCTACAAGAAAATTGTTCTCTCCAAACTCTAAACTCAACTACAGACTCGAAACTCTCCAGCCGAAAACAACAACAGGAAAAATACATCCAGCCACATTTTTATTTTTATTTTTTATGCCGTAATTTCAGATAGGCACGATGCGATGGGATTCAGTGCACGATCTCATGAAAAACTCATGAACATGAAAATTTCTAACTCTAAACTCTAAAGTTAAACTTGAAATAAGTGTGCAGCCCTTGAGCTTTGAGCTTTCAGTTTTGAATTTTGAGCTTTGAGTCTTTAGAGCTTTAAGCAGAAAAAAGCTTTAAAAAATCGAAAAAAAGTAAAGATGTAGTTTCTTCGGAATCCTGATAATTCAATTTTATGCTCATGTCTCATGTTCAAAGTTTAGAGGAAGCACGAAAAGGAGTAGAAAGTTGAAAAATGGGGAAAAAGTAATGAAAATTTATAGAGTGCTGATTAGTTATTCGTCATTCGTCATTCATCAATTAGTCAGTGTAGAAAACTTGAAATTCCACTGCACGTTGTATTGAAAATAGTTTGATAATATTGAACTCTGATTAGTGGTACATGAATAGTGGTTTAATTATAAGTTATAAGTTTATCTGCATGTGTAATCATGACGGCTTTAAGAGGGTGTAAAAACCGGAGTATTTAAAACCTATTTATTTATAGAAGGGACAAATAAATAAATAAATAAATAAAGGAATGCCGGTAGATAAATAAATAAATAGGGACAAATACAAATTCAAATACAAATAGAGACGGTGATGGAGATGGACTTGGACTTGGAGATGGAGAGATAGATAGATAAATTAGAGAATTAGGAATAACGCCTGCCTATTACGAAATAGAAATGTTTTGATGTACTGGGGCGTTGTCATTTATTTATTTCCTATGTCTTCTTCTTCTTCTTCCTTTCCTCTGGGTTCTTTCTTTTCTACTCTTCTTTTGTCGACTATCTTTACACTATGCATTATACTACACACACAATGAAAACCAAAGCCAAAACCAAAGTCAGACAGTCAACATTCAACGTCCAAGATTCAACGTCAAGTTGTAACGTAATGTCAATGCTATCGATGCATGTTTTATGTTGTACACTGTACCATGTATTTTTAACCTTTTTGTAGGTTTATATTCAGAGTAGAATAGAAAAGAAGAATCCGTTGCCGAGGCTTTTAGCTTTTGCTTATGTAATACACAACGAATGTCGTTTAGGAGCGGAGAGTCATCTACAAACGGACAGGTAAAATTTCCCATTTCTCTTTTTATACAATGCAGAATACTTTTTTATGAATTTTAGTTTGATTTGCACATTTTATATACTTTTGATTTTTATAGAAATTTTGCGAAAATGTTGTTGAGGTTGAACGCCGCTCATTAAATTCCACGTAGTAGAAACAGTCCCATTGACAATAGTTTCGATTTCATTTTCAGGCAACATGGTCCTACATAAAAAATTGATAGACGGCCCGAACTTTAAATTGTAAATATCTACAACACAGAAAAGCCAGTGTCAAAAACGTCGGTTTTCCTTTTTCTCCGTTTTGTTTTGTTTTTAACTGAAAAAAAATACAGATACAAATATTTTGTGAGTACAATTTGAAGAGTGAAGAATGAAGCTGACCCAGCCTTTTGAGTTTGAATTAGAATTTCAAAGGTGAAGATCTGAAGCAAAGTAATTGCCAACTAATTGAAATTCAGTCCACTTTCTGTCCATCGCCCTTTATCCGGGATTCAGTTCCCTTGTCCAGTGTACAGTTTCCAGTGTCCCTTTCATTTTCATTTGTGGCATTACTTCTTCTATCTTAATGTCCTTTCACGATTCTTCTCTCCGTCCACCATCCACTATTTCAATTCAGTTTCTATTTATTTAAAAGCTGAGTTTAAATATAACCACGGAATTTATTATGCACAGCACAACTATAGCTAGACCATTTATTTACCAAGTCTTCTTCCTTTTCTCTTTCTTTCATTGCTGCTGCTTAAACTTAGAGTTGAAATTGTTAGGCTGTAAAGTGTAAACTGTGGAAACTTTTTATCTTTATGCGCTTTCTATTTTCTAGATGTGTTGTATATATCTGTCCCTCATTTTGTTAAATTTGAAGAGTAACTAAATGAAGAGCCTCTAGAATAGAAACTAGAGACTTGAGACTTGAGCTGCATACAGTGAATAGTAGTTACTAGGATTTTGCATCATTTTCATTGCATTTCGTGTCCATTAGTGTTTATTACTTTTCCAAACTCCAAACTCCAAAGTCCAAACTCTCCAAACGCTTCAATCTCCAGTCATCTCGGATCTCGGATCAAGGAAATTGAAATGGGGATCGTGACCAAAATAAATTCTATGGAAGACACAACGGCCTGTCCACACACACAAAAAACAAAACACCGTACAAAATATACTGTCTGTAATCTGTATACCATAGAAAATAGAAAACCGATGAAAAAATGTCATCGGTAGTGACTAATGTCAGATAAATCTATACTAAAAAGTTTTGACTCATTTTGGAAAATATTCACTGCATCAGTTTTCGTGCTTAACCTTTAATCATTAGTTACAAAATTGAATTTTTGAAGATTATTTTAGAGAATGTATTTAAAAAGTCTCGCGTTTAAAAGGCATTATAGTTTTTCTCTATTTGTACCACTTGTAAACTTAGCCATAGGGACTGAAGAAAAAAGCTATCGCGGAGAGCCGAATTATAAAATCAAAAATATTTCAAGCGGCGTCAAACTTGAAGAAGTATTTAACGTCTTAATTAATTTGTAAACCAATAATGCAACTCATCACAAGAAGCAGCGCCAATACTAAAAAATATTTCAAGCGGCGTCCAACTACAAGAATTATCCCTTGTAAAAAAGTGTAAAAACTAAACTCAACCCTCAGAAAAAAATATTATTATGGTGAATGATGGGTTTTTGGTCGAATATCTCATTGAAATCTCACTAGAATATTATGAGAATCTCATTGAGCCTCATTAAAATGTTACTAAAATCTC
>JABASP010002433.1:0-20171 GCA_019776565.1 Sminthurinus signatus | reverse complement strand
TTGACAAATGCCAAAGGCCAAAGGACAAATGGCAAAGGTTTTCCCAGGTTCAAATTCCTTTCAAAAGGCTTTTGATTTTATTCTAATATTTTGAGTGTGGATGGAACAATGAAGAATCAAGTGGGATGGGAATTGCAATGGAACTGGGAGTAAAACAGAGGGTTGTTTAATGAATGGGATGAAAATGAAAAGCGGAGCTATTAGTTATGCTAATGTAGTTATGGGGAACAAAGGGAATTTTTGACGAGCTCATCAGTCCATTTCCTTTCTCTAGGTAACTTTTCTCCTCTCACCTTTCCCATGTTGAGTGTTGAGTTTGGAGTGGTGAAGAGTATCAATTTTACCCATTAATTCCTTCATTGTTGCCCTTGAGTTTAAATGAACAGGAATGTGAAGACAAAAGATAGTTTATAGTTTATTTTATCTTTAGTCATCAGTCTTCAGTCTGAGACAAACTACCACTTTACATTAAACTAAAAAGTAAAAAGTAAAAACTAAAGGCTACGGGTTTCATTTTCACCCTTTTACTCTTTTCACTTTTACTCTTTCTCATTTACAGTCGTAAGTCGTAAATTGTAAATTGTTTCAGGAGAAAGATGATGCTCGTCTCATTTACTTATTTCCAAAGTTAGGTTTCAGTTGTCGAGTTTTAGGGATCAGGATTTTAAATTCCAGTCTATACTTTTGATTTTTGATACAGGCTCAAATTTATATGTATTTAGTAGATCCATGCATATCCGAAAACGTGGAGGTATCAAATAAGTGAAAGTGGTGAAAGTGGAGAAAGCAGAGAAAGTGGAGAAATCAGAGAAAGCAGAGAAAGCAGAGAAAGCAGAGAAAGCAGAGAAAGCGGAGAAAGTAAGAAAATATCAAAGAAAATGAAGGCGTGAAAGCAAAGATAAATCTAAAGTTGAACAAAGGAAAGAAAGAGAAAGGAAAAGATGCTAATTTGGATTTGGATTCGGATTCGGATTCAGAATCAGCCCGTCTTAAAATCTCGGAGCTCGGAGTTCCGAGAATTAGCAAACAACTTTTAGTGTGACTTTGACAGGGCGAGAGATTAGAAGATATCACGAGGAATTATGTACAAACTACAAATTACAAAATACTTATCCCGCCTCCACCCACTATTCAAAATTCAAAGGGCACAATGTACAATGCTTCTTCTAATGAATAAACTGAAAATGTATCGTATCGGATTTTGGATCAACCATTGAGAATCGAGTATCGAGCATCGGGATAAAATCCGCCATTGTGTGAAATGTACACTTAAAATGTGCTGTATAGAAAATAGAAATGTTTATTACAGGCCGATCCTATCACAAAAACATCAAATTTCAAACCAAACAAAACAGGATTGTAAATTCCACTTTCTATTCTTCTCTTTCGTGTTCCTGTACTCTGGACTCTGGACTTTGGACTCTGGACAATCTTGATTTTAGCTTTTGGATTAGATTCCGCTCATGTTTTTCCGTTCCTGCCGCCCGCACATAAATTTACATTTACATGTGTGACTCTGACTAACAACTAACACCACTCTGCTCAATTTTACACTCCTCCAAAAGCGGAAAGGCTACAGAATGTGTAATGTAGAATGTAGACTGTTTAATCTCATGTATAAAATCTAATTAAACACAAAACACAAAATGGCCTGTGGCACAAAATGTGGGGAAATTGTTGATTGTTGATACAGGATGAAACTCTCCAAGTTTACTCAAGTTTAGTCAAATCCAGAGTGGAAACGAAATTGACCGCCTCATGATTTATGATGTAGGAAAATTGACTTTAACTTGAAATTTGAAATCCATTTGATTACTCGCCCCCTCTGGAATTTGGAATTTGCAGTGCAGAACAAATCTGAACAGAATTTATCTTTAAGTGTACATTTTACATTTTTATCAATTATTTTTTTATTATTTATTAGGAATTTTTACCAAATTCCGAGCTCAATAGAAATAAAAGCCCTGGAGTGAAAAATGTTTATAAAAATTTTATTTGTAAAATTGAGGATGAGAAAAAGATGGGAAATGATTTGGTAAGAAATTGATCCAAATAAATTTAAAAGAGTTGAAAAAAAAGAAAGCTTGCGCCTGTTCTTTTAATTCAACTTTCCGTGATATTTTAGTTTCAGCTTTTGGTTCACTTCTGTTTTATTTTATCTACTTTTTCTTTTTTCTTTTCCTTTGCAAACTTCAAACACGGCAACTTTTGCTCTTCTAGTCTCAATTCTAAAGGCTATAGAATATTTACTTTGGTGTTGGCTTTTAGTGTTATTTAAAATACAGAAATTCCCGTAAATTAAATGAATAATTCAAAATAGTCCAGACCGAAGAAAAAGACAAGATACAAAGAAAGGAAGTCTGTATTTAGTTTGGAAAAGTGCACTTTTGAACATTTGAACATTTAATATGATTAAAATGTCACCGAGTCTTGAGCAGGATGAAAATGAATAGTGATAAATTTCCCAGAGCGCCACAAGTGTAAATTTTTAAATTATGCATGTGCAGAGTTGAGAGTTGAGAGTTCAGAAGGGAAAAAAGGTGAGAGTTTTGAGTTTAAAATTTCAAGGTCGACAGCGCGTCTCATTACTCAATACAAGTTGAACTTTATCTACTAACTCATTTTATTTGTCTCAAGTCGGCAATTTCTTTGCATATCTTTTGTATGCAAATAAATTAACAATAAAAAAAGATCCAGAGAAAGAAAAGAAAATAAACCAAATCCAAAGCAAAAAGACACAGAAAAGAAACAGAAAAAAATTTACTATATTTTAGGAGATTTGTTGCACTTGCATCTAAAAAAAAGTGCCATTTTTTAAGCCATATGCATGCATTTTTTTAATTTAATTTAATGCTGGAACACCCACAACCCTGAATAAAAATATGAAATATGAATATGCAGGCGCGTGATATTCAAAAATTGTATTATAGAAATGTGTGTCATGTACAATGTACAAAGTGTGCATTTTGTATGACGTGTTGTGCGTACTAAATTAAAATTTGAAAGTTCTTTCAAGTGTCAAATGCCTCGAGGAAAAAGTTGTCTGGATTTCTCTTGTCTCTTGGTTTATCTCCGTGTTTAATCCTCGCAACTCGAAGCTCGCAACTCGAGACTCGAAGCTCGAGATTCCAAGTCAAAAACTTTGCACGTCTTTTTCATCTCCACTCCAAACTCAAAACTACTTGAAAACTTGGAAACTTGAGAAAAGAGGAGGAGTTGCCTCGGGCATTTCCATCTTCATCTTTATTCAAAACTCAAAGCTCAAAACTCTACCTTTTAGACAGAGAAGCTTCGCACCAACATTTGAACACCTTTGCTTTCTCTTGCTTTCACCTTTCACTTTGGGTGCAGAAACAGGTGAAAATCCAATCCACTGTTTTTAATTATATTCATATTGTTTTGATTAAAATTAAGCATAAAAGAAAGCACAACTTTCTCCATGGTGAAAGCACTGTACATATTATTTTCTTGGAATTTCTTTCTTTTTCTTTGTTCTTGTTCTTGTTCAATTCTTCTGGGTTTAGACGTCATTATTTGGTTTGTTGTCCTAATATTTGTTTTGAGCTTTAATATCTTCTGCTAATCCACATTTTTTTATCTGAAACTGGACAACTGGAACTAGAACTAAAACTACAAATTTTGTGGTGAAAGTCTTTTCCCTGTCTTTTTCAGCTTTTACTTTTCTCTTTGAGCTTTTATTCTCGTCTCGTTAAAGTGTTTGATGAGCGGGAAGAGAAGGAGATGAGATGAGATGAAAAGTTGTGAGTTGTGAGTTGTGCTTTTAGCTCATTCAGGCAATGACAATGCAAATGGAGACAAATTTTGGCGTACTTCAGTACACTAAAATAAAGTGTCTCGGATCTGGGATAAGAAATACATTAGAATAAAAAAAATATGAAGATGCAGAACCAGAGAACAAGAGAACAAGAGAAAGATAAAAAGACGAGGAAGAAGAAAAAGATGGAAGAGATGATAAAAGAAAAGTTGTTCAAGTGCGGTGTTACTTAAGTCAAAGTACTCTTGTACTGCTTTTGGCGTTGACTTTGACTCTGACTCTGACTTCAGTTTTACTTGTCTTTTTTCTCCGAGATCCAAATCCGAATCCGAATGCGAGACTAGAAGCTTGAAGAAAAAAGAAAAGAGGAAAAGTGAAAAAGAGGAAAGATGTTTTTGTGGCCACAAGATTTGAAACATGAAACATGAATGACTGTGTGAGTTGTGAATAGTGAATGGTGAATGTTCCAAACTTGTGTTTACTTTCTTTAGACACTGAGCGACTTCTACATTTGTACATTTGTACATTATGCATCATTTCATGCTTTTTACTTTTTACATCCTTTTTGTTTGGAGTAGTTTCACGGCGGTGTGATATTTAATATGAACAGCATTCGTATTTGTAGTTTTTGTAGTTTTCACAAACCCCCAAAGAAGAATAAAAGAAAACTCCTGATATTTCACTATGTACTCTTTACTCTGCCGTCCCACGCACCAAACACAAAACACTGAACACGGAACACCATTCTTGTAAAAACAATAAGAATTCCACGAACTGACACTGTGTTATTCCAGCCTCGTTTCTTCTTGTTCTTCTTGTTGTTTGAAGAGCCGGTGAACGGTGAATTTTAAATCCAAAATAAAGAATAAAGACTTTTTAAATTCCCTTGGAAATTCCAATTTACAATTTCCAACAAGTGCATAAAAAATACAATTTAAGTCAAATGCGTCTTTTGTCTTTTGTTTCTTGTTTCTTTTTTCTTGTTCTTCTCCATCATAAAATAAAAGAAATAAAAAGTATTGAAAGTTTCAAGTACAAAAGTTTAACTTGTTTTCATCTTGTGTAGTGTGTATTTTTCACTGTGTCGATAATATTTTTTGAACGATATCAAATATCAAATATCCAACATGAAAAATGAACTATGAACGTCAAAACCGGTTTAAACTTTTTCCTTTCCAAACGGAGAAAAACTCAATAAAAATGTCCAAAGCTCCAAACTTTGAACTCGGCCAAGTCGTTTGTCGTCTGTCCTCTTTCGTTTTCTCTTTTTCCTCGTGTCAATTCCTGTCGCATCATCTAAACATCTAAACGCGGTATTATAAAAAAGAAATGGAGTGAAGAAAAGTGAAGGTGACCGACACCTTCAGCCTCCAAACTCCATCTTTCTCGTCATCTCCGTTTTCGGTTTCCACATTTTCCCATTTTCCCTATCGCATCACACATCACACATCGCATGATATCCCTCCAGATCACATCACATAATATTATTATACAATCTTCATGCTCAGCTGCACCAGAAACTACAAACCAAAATCCAGAATCTAGAAGAAAGAAGACAGGGAGCAGAATATAGAATATAGATTTGAGATGCTGACGCAAGTTTGTGTAGACTGTAGATTGTTGACAGAAGAGAAGAAGACGTTTTGCCCGAGAAAAAAATCTAATATTTTTTCCCCATGAGAACAAGATGGGAAAAGAAGGGGAAAGAAGAAGCTTTTCTCTTTTTCTAATGCGGATAAAGATGAAGAAGGTGAAGACAGTCTAAGCTCAACCCGCGTACTCAAGTGAAGCCGCACGGATGACCCGCCTCACTAAATAAATCTTTTATACATAAAAAACGTGTACAAACAAAGAAGAAAAAATTATATTCAATGCGAATGTGGTAAAAAATACAACGTCCATTTTATTTGAACATTTGAACAGTTGGAGATTCAAAGGACAGAAGAAAGAGAAAACGGAATTTGTCATCGTCTCATCTTCATCTTCATCTTCATGTGTTCACCTTATTTCAATCCGGTTCTCCACCGGTTCTGCAGCTGAAATTGTAGCATTTACGTTTACTTTTAGACTGGAACTTTTGCTGGAACTGGAGCTGGAACTGGAAATTGTACAGGAGCGAGTTGTCAGTTCATTGAATAGTTTAAAGGACTCGAGGGAAAAACTCCTCATTCTTTATTTACTTTTTCCCGGCTGTCTGTTTACTGTTTACATTATTCTCCAGTTCCAGTTCCAGTTCCAGTTCCAGTTCCAGGTCCAAATGCAGAGTTTTCTAAATTGAAAAACACATTGTCCGCATGCAGACTCTGACTCATTTGGTATTTTGTATTTTGTACAGATGTGCGAAAATGCATGACCGGTGAATGTGACACGGAATAAATTACCAACACCCGACCATCAAATCTGCTTGTGTTGTTGGCTGTTGGCTGTTGGTGTGCGGCAAAAGGGTAAATAAGCCCCGTTTTACTCATTACACTCCCAGCCAAATAGAACTCTGTGAACAGTTGACACAGCAGCCGTTTGAATACTCAATTGAAATGCGGAGGGGAAAAGAAGATGAAACATGTGCAAAGAATTTGGCATGTGACATTTTAGTCCTCTTTCTTTCTGTGTTTGTTTCTTTCTGCTAAATTACAAAATGTGACTGTACAAATTAAAACTGTACTTTATTCAATGCTGTTTGTAGTTTGTAGTTTGTACAATGTACAAACAACAAACAACACGCTCATTTTATGCATCCTCTTTTCTCTTTTCCTCGATTATCCATTATCCATTATTTCCCATGTGGCTCAAAAATCCCTGTAATAATTTGAAATGTGAAAATTTGAACTCTGCGCCAAATTTTAATAAAAAATAAAAACCCACACAACAAAAAAAGAGAAAGAAAGTAGTTTATAAAGTAGTATAAATAAAAGTCTCTTGAACCTTTGTAATTCCTGTTGTTATTTAAATACTTGTGACGCGCGCGGATTTTATTAGGAGGAGCTTTTTACTTTTTACTCCTTTTTAGTAGTAATTTTACTGGTTTTTTGTCATGACAGAAATGCAGTTAGCAGTTTTGATCCGTAATCAATAATCAATAAATGATAAATGCAACCGGCAACGGAATCCAGTGGTCAGTTTTTGCACTGCATGTGGACTTGAACAACAACAATAAACAATAAATAAAGTGACAGTGAATAAAAAATGAGGAGCTTAAAATAGACGACAACAATAAATTTACAACTCCCGTGTCCGATAAATTAATACTAAAGAATTCATGAAGCAGCGGGAAGCGGGTTATTCCTATTCGTAATATTTTCCAGCACAAAACAACTAAAACTCCAATTCCAAGTACAAGCACAATCAGCAATCAGTCTTGATCCGTGATCCATGAGCTGTCATGACAGAATGACAGAATGACAGAATGACAGAGAAAGAATAACCTTTTCCGATATGAAGAGTTCAAGTTGAAGTTGAAGGAGTTGTTAACTCCTCCACTCTTCTCTTTTTTCTCGCGTACTTTCACTACTTTCCCTTTTTTCTCAAGGTGTATTTATCCAAAACAGACTCCAAAGTGTATCTTTGTCTTGTGTAGTTTTTGAGAAAGAAGGATACGATTGGATTGGATAAGGAAGAAAAAATGAGAAAACGGTAGTGATGACGATTACGATGGAAGAAAACAAAATGTGGCTATGCCAACCACACAAATAAAATACACATGCATTTCTATTCTAGATTCTAGATTCTACACACATGAACAATGAACAGTGAACAATGAAGATTGAAGATGCATATGAGAAGGAACAAAGAGAAAAAAACAAAAGGAAAAAGTCAAAGTCGAAGTCGAAGCCGAAGCCCAAGTCGATATAAAAACCCAAACCAAAAAAAGAAGAGAGAAATGGACAGAAAGGGAAAAGATATAAAGAAAAGAGGGGAAACTTTTGTGAGAGTGAAAGAGAGCTGATTCAGGATGAAGAGGAAGAGTGAAGAGGAACATCTGGTGACTTGGACTTTCTTTCCCGTCCGCTTTCTCTTTAGTCGATTGTCGATAGGTAGATTGTTTGGTTTGGGTTGGAGTTTTTCTATTGCTTTTTCTAATGTTATTCAAGTTGGAATTGGTATTGGAATTGGAATTGGGACTAGAATTGGAGTTGGCTTTGGATCGCTGTGGTTTTCAGGTTTTTCGTGTGGGGCGACGTGGTGTGATATTTTGATGCGACCCTTGATAGAGCTGAATCCGAGGAATTCCTTTGTCTCCTTTCATTTCATTTCACTTCTTCTTCTTCTCTTTTCATAATAATAGTCAGAGTTCCAACTTCTAAACTACCTCCAAACCTCCAAACCTCCAAACCTCCAAAGCTCTGGAGTTCTGGAGTTCCGAAGCTCCAAAGTCAAAGAAGTTGGTCCTTGGTCGTTATGAGTTTTTTATATTACTCATGTGTAGATTCTAGATTCTGGATGATTATAGGTGGGTTTGTGTTTGTGTTTGTCTATTTCTATAAGGAATAATGTGCTCCGGACTTTGGACTTTGGCTCTGGGCGGAAAACTAAAGGAAAATCCAAAGTGTAGTGATATGATGAATTCACATGTACATTTCCATTATCTACAGAAAAAGAGGGAATTATTCACAGGTTCTTTTCTTTTCTTCTTTTCTTCTTTTCTTCTTTTCAAACTCAAAGTCAAACTATTTTTCCCACCTCTTTCAATCCTCAATCCTCGATCCCTTTGATGATACCCAGGACAAAAATATTGATCATTGATCCGCAGCAAACTAAAAAGTCCCGAGTCTAGAGTCTAGAATCTAGAAGGTAAAAGATGATTATCTGAATGACATTCGCTTGCGTGTAACGGTTAACGGTTCATATGTACTTTTAGCTTTTGTATATAAGAGAAAAATCTCTATATCCAAAATCCAACATGCTCAATGCTCAATGCTCAGTGCACACATATCATTTGTAATAATACTTTGATGGCAGGTTAAATTTGGAATTCGGAGGATCCGATCCGATCCAATTCAATTCAATTCAATGGTCTGGTGCGGTGTGGTCTGGTGTGGCATTGGAAGAAGAAGCAATCGGAATTGGAATTGGAATTGGAATCATGATTAGGATCGATAGCTGACGATCTGACGATCTGACGATCCGACGATCCGACGAAGACTGGAAGCAAGATGAATGATGAAAAAATAGGAAAAGGGAGGGAAAATCAATCTACAACTGTTTAATGCTCAACGATGAAAGTTGGAAGTTGGAAGTTGGACCAGCAGAACAAAAAAGATCCCACACATGAAATACTTGAGCAAACATAACATAATATATAATGTCATAATGTATTCCAGCAACAAATACTCGTGGTTCATCCTTCATCCTTCATCCTGCAGCTTAACATCAAGTAAATGCTCGGATTATCCGGTAGATTAGGTCCAAAATCCAAAGTCCAAAGTCCAAAGTAATCCCAGTTCATAATACCAATATCAATATCATCAATATTATAACTTGTAACTTTGAATGGTGATTTTCCCCGCCCTTTGAAAAAGGTGATGAGGATTTAACGGCACTCATTATCATTATAATTCATGATGCTAAAATACCAGAAACAACCTTTGATTTGATTTTTTACTTTTGATGAGTTTCAAAGTTGAACGTAGAACAAACAAAAATCAGAAAAAGCTTCATCTAGAAGAAGAAGAAGAGTTCACTTGTGTGGACACTGGACTTGAGTCTTGAGTATTGAGTACGTTTTCTCTTTTCCATAAATACTTTTGCTTTTCCCTCTTTTCAAGTCGTTGAATGTAGTGGATATTCCAGGAACACTGAATTATTTATTTGAGGAACAAACAAACGTCAACTCACCTTTATGACTCACATTCAGTCCGACAATTGACAATACCAAATAGAAAATATCAAATAGGAAGTGGAACGAAATGACGACACTGTCCACCGTCCACCGTTCACTGTCCAGTGTTTATTGTTTACCGTG
This sequence comes from Sminthurinus signatus, assembly GCA_019776565.1. Lineage (NCBI taxonomy): Eukaryota > Metazoa > Arthropoda > Collembola > Symphypleona > Katiannidae > Sminthurinus > Sminthurinus signatus. The sequence goes on along the minus strand of JABASP010002433.1, from coordinate 10,437 downwards.
TCATGTGTACACACGTACGATATTAGATATTTTACTCTTCATTCTACTTTCCACTTTCTCCACTGTGTGTTCTGCACCTATTGTTTTGTCCTGTTTATTCATGACTGAGACTGAAACTGATCATGAATGAAAGTCACGATCGCTCCATCAACAATCAACAGTCGTCATAGAAACTTCTATACATAATTTACCACGTGATCTAGTTTGGTCATTGTTGCTCAAAACTCAAAGCTCAAAAATGAAAATGAAAATAAATGACGGATCGCATCATAATCATTCATCATGTTTTATTCATCCTCTTTTTTTATCTACTCAAAAATCGAAAATCATCCATGATTCACATTTCAAGATTCAAGATTCACATTTCAAGGTTCAGTCGATACTCGAGATCCAAAATCCAAAATCCAATGATGCCGTAAACTTCCTTTGTAATGATTCCAGAATCCAAAGTCCAAAGTCCAGAATCCAGGAAGAAAAGAAAAAGAAATTCTCATCCCGTGAGAATTTCAAATGAAAATGAAAATGTGGATGTTACGTACAGATACAAATACAAGTACAAATGTAGAGCAGAGACCATTAGAGACAAGTGAAAGCACAAAAGAGAAAGTAGGGCAAAAGTTGAGTGTGTATTATGTATAATGTTTTGTACAGTGGTGCACCTGTGTTTTCTGTTTGGTATTTGTCCGAGCAGGGAGAATCTAGAATGTAGAATGAAATGGGTATTAATAGTTTTGAAGGCTTTTACAATGAGCATTGAACAGTTCAAGACATGAACAAAGTACAAAGTACAAATGTAAAAATGTACAATGACGAGTATAGTCAATATTGAAGCTAAGCTGAGTCGATTTGAGTTGAATGTTGAATGTTGAATGCTGAATGCACATAGCTAAAAAGGAACAGTGAACAGAGAACAGAGAAAAGTAAAGACAAGATAAGACTATAAGCATTAAGAAGGAAGCTACTGCTACGACTACGACTACGACTACAAGTTGATGATGGTGAATAATCAATACTGATTCTCAATTCTACAGTCCATTTCCATTTCCATTCCATTGGAACGGAGACTCAACCAAATCCAACCCAACCAAATCCAACCAAACCAAACCACGAGCGAGTTATGAAAGGAAATGGGAGCTCAAAATTCTATACTCCCTATACTTTTGACATAATACAATAGAACAGCTTAGAGCTTAGAGCTTAGACCTGAGAGAGAAGGAAAAATGGACTGAGACTCCGACTGATCGCGAGTATGAACAAAATGTACAAGAAAAAGAGAGAGAGAAAGTCATACATGTATGAAACATATATTTATATGACAACTAAAACGACAAAGACAACGACAAAGACAACGACAACGTCGAGCATGATGATGTCATCACAATGATAATAATAATAATGATATTTACTATGACATTTTCTTCCTTCCCTTCTCCAAACTAGAAACTTTCACAGTCTTTAGTCAACTTGAACATGGAAAATGGAAACTCAGTTCAACTCTCCCGTGCACTTTCTCTTTTCTCTTTTCACCTTTTCCTCTCCGACTCCAAAGTCGAAAGTTGAAGTCGAAAGTCGAGACTCTAGTATATTTTATATTTTGTACATGTACAAATGAACAATAAACATATCACATGTGCATTTGATATTCTATTCTAGATTCTAGATTCTAGATTCTAAATGCTAGATGCTCCTGTACAAAATAATAAATGTTTCGTGTCTTTCTCTTTGAGGCCGCCATCACTTTCTCTTGTCTTGACTTTCTCTTTCTCTTTCCATTCCCATTTTCATTACAAGGCGGAGGTTCGTCTACTAAACTTTAGAGTTTATTCTTTATTCTGCAGTCTGCAGTCTGTTGACTGGAGGACTTGAGGACTTGAGGAGATATAACTTTCACCTTGTGTTTTTGTGTTTTCAAGGTGAGGAAAGGCGAAGAATGAGGAATACTTTCTCCAGGAAAAAGGAGAAAGGAGTCTTGATTTGATTACTGATTATGTCAAGTCAAGTTTAGTCTACCTTTCCCAGACTGTCGACTGTCGACTGTAGACGTGGGGCGGTGGTAAACTTTGAAATTTCTCTCCTGCTTTCCTCACCGACCGTGAACTGTCTCATTCTATTCTATTGTGTTTTGTTGTCTGGTGACTTGTGTCTTGTGTCTTGTGTCTTGTGTCTTGTGTTTTGTCATGCTTAGCAAAAACTTGTTGTGAAACTACAGAATCTAGAATCAAAGAGAGGATTGCACACACAAATACAAAATGTATAAAACATACATGTCAAAGACACTTGTATAAACTTGTATAAACCTCCTCTTTCAACTTGACAACATGCATATTTTACCAAGTACAAAACACAAAGCACAAAGTCTTGAGGAGTTGAAGAGTCAGCTCGTCAACTTGTTCATGTTCATTCTTCTTCTTGAATTACTTTTTGATTCACTATTGACTTAAATTTGTCAATGTATTTTGTTTCTTGTTTGTTGTTTGTACAATGTACAATGTGCAAGTCAATGAAGACCTTGTTGCTTCCTTCTTTCTTTCTTTCTTTCTTTCTTTCTTTCTGTCTTTCTTCAAGCCTTTGTGTGTATCAGAGGACGTGGGACATTTGATATTGACAGAGGGAAAGCAATCATGTCATTTCTCATTTCACTGATGTGAAACCTGATTAAAAAATGGAGGATGCGAAAGTCTCATCTCTTTAGTTTTTCTTTGAGCTTGGAGTTTTGAGGATGGGCGATGCTGTGTAAATAGTAAATAGAAAATACCAGGTAGTATTTTTTACCCGTATTCAATTGTGTATAGTGTACATTCAACTAGTCTGGGTCGAGTTAGCCTTCAACTTTGAGCTCTTTTACTCAAGTTGAAAATGTTTAAATTTTTTAAATGGAAATCGATATCCACATGTGTATATTTTATATTTTATACTCTAGATTTTAGATTCTGGACGTCATGTCTCATGGCATCGGGTTGTGCAACTTGAGACTTGATATTTGATATTTGTCAATTTTCTTTTGTACTCTCAATTCTCTTAGTAATTCGTCAGGCTAGAGTTTCTAGTTTAATAATAGTTTCTTGTACAAAATTTAAAAGCACAACATTCAAAACTCAAAACTCGTGCTGGTGTATTTCATATTTTATACATTTATTTACTGCTCACAAGTTGTTGAAATGTCTCTTTTCACTTTGAAGTTTCAAGTAAGTGCCGTGTGCCTTGTAGATAAAACTCCCGTGTTTTCTTACCGGCGGTCCGTTGTTCTTTTAGGAAGCGAAGCTAAAAGTGTTGTTTTACTTGTGTCTGCCTTTGTAAAGAAAGAGTACGCTTCGCGTCGACAACTAAAATAGCCAACCAGCGGGAAAATTTGGAACTCGTTAGTGGCGCCATCTAGAGAAAATTTTGAAGTGATTATTTATGCCATCTAGCGGACAAATTTGGAACTCGTTAATTGCGCTATCTAGCGGACAAATTTGGAACTCGTTAATTGCGCTACCTAGCGGACAAATTTGGAACTCGTTAATTACGCTACCTAGCGGAAAAATTTGGAACTACAATGAACAAGTTTTAAGAATTTGCTTGAGATGAACTTCAACCGTTCTTTCTCGGTACATGGGCAAAATGCTTTTTACTTTGGTACTTTTAGCTTCGCTTCCGGAGCCTCAAGCATTAATGTTTTCAAAGCGAAGTAAAATCGTCAGTTTGTGACAATTTTTGACTTTATTATATAGTAGAAAGTATATAGATCCTACTCAGTTGAATGTAGTGCATATTTGTATACACTGTGCTCCATTTGTTGATGAGGATGATTAAAGTAATAAAGTTTCTGTGAAAATTATTACCGTGTAAAAACTACAAGCTTGAAGCGCAAACACAGACTGTACAATGTACAATGAAGAATGAACAAAGAAAGCCATAAGAAAGTAATTGGTAGAAAGTGGAAGGTAGAAAGTCGAGGGAAATTATATTATTATTTTCTCTTGTTTCTCTCTCAAGTCTGGAGCATGGAGCATCGACCATTGAGCATTGAGCATTGAGCATGTCTCCGTGTCTTAATAATTAATATCCTTTTGAGTGAGTGTTTTGAATTGTGAGTCTAAAGTCTAGAATCTAAAGACTTGAGACACATCAAAGTCTGACTTGAAACTATTTTCATAGCATGTAACAGGAACCGATGACACATGGCGTTTGGCGTTTGACATTCGGCATATGGCGCCAGTATGACAAATGATAAAACTCTTTTAAAAAAATAAAACTTGGATTATAATTATAATGTTTTCTCTGTCCTGCACGTTTTACTTTTTACTTAAAATTATTTCATCAGTGATGACAGTTTTCATTTTTGTATCCTATTACAAATGAACTACAAATTACAAATGGCAAATTACGAGTACTGCCTGAAAACATGATAGGAAATTTTCCAAGTCGGTAGACAAAATTTGGAATTTAGAATTTCAAATTTCAAGAGGTTGTACAAAATACAAAATGTACAATATACAATATAAATTGTGCATATAAATAAAATACATGTCGAGTTTCGAGTGTAGGCAAATTGTACTCGTAAAAAGTCAGAGGACTCCCGTAAAAGTCTGTAAAAGGATCGTGGAGCTGAAATGTAAAACGTAAAAAGTAAATTAGGAAGGGTAATTTCACTTGGAATTGACAATAGTAAAAGCACTTTGCTCTGTCTACAGTCTACAGTCTGCACAGAACAGAACAGACCAGAAAATAGAATACATCTAACATACACTCTCAAGAACTGTACTGTGTGTAGAAAAGGGAAACCAGAAGAGGCCTGGAGCTGTTTGGTTCCGGTTTATTTCCGTAGAAAAAAATGAGTTTGTACGGGAAATCGATATGATACAAAAAAAAACACTCACGCACACTACTTACATTACATTACATTACTTTGATCACGAATAATCATACGGATATGTATCTTGCACAAACAGATTATGGATACTCTGGATTATAGATTCTAGATTCTAGATAACATGTTTGGAGTTTAGAGGGATCGTGGCTTGTAAATGATATGTAGAAAATATAAACTGACAAGAGTTTTATGCACACGTAATCTATATTCATATAAGTAAAATGAGTACATGTAGAAAGTAGAAAGGACAAATAATAATAATCCAACGTACCCGTTGGTATTTTGTACAGAATTATTGTATGGTCTATTTGTTATCCGGATAACCTGACATTTTATGAGGTAGATCATATTCGTAATTCGTAGTTCATAATAATTCCTACTACCTAAAATATTCATCAACTGGTTATTGGTTGTGAAATACATAATACATAACGATGAGTGCAATTGTGTGTTTATCCAACGTCCAATGTCAAATTGCCAGTGTAATGGATATTCTCATTCCTCATTCCTGTTCTTGTAGTCGCCGTCGTAGTCGTAGTCGTAATTGTAATTGTAATCGTAATCGTATTAGCTGGAGCTGATGACTTGCAGGGAAATTTTCTGTCCTATATTTCCTACAACTAAATTGAAATGAGGCTGTGTGGGTTTCAGTTTGTACTTTGTACACGTTTTACAATTTATAATCAAGTTTTTGAAAATAGATCTAAATCTAAAATCTAAACTAATTATTATTAGATAGGAAACGGGAAATCTCTATTTAAATTTTAAATTATAATTTATGCCCTTGAGCAACTTTTTAATTTACACACATTTCTCTACGAAATATAATCCAATTTTATACCATGTTCAATGTTCATAGTTCATAGTGCATAGATAGTATAAATGGTATTAATCTAATTTTTCGGATTTGATGGTAGTCAAAAAGTCAATAGTTTTATCACTGTCATTTACTATTTGTAAAAGCTAAAAGCTAAAAATATCAAATCCAAATTACTGATATGTGACATAAGAAATAATATGCTAAAGTATTGGATAAATAAAATAAAATGTTACTTCAACTACTCTACCAGTTTTTGCCATTATGCCTCCACGCAGGAAACTAGTACTTATTGTTAGTACTTGTTTTGCTAAGTAAAATTATAGCTGTGTACAGTGTAAGTACAGTGTACAATATCGCATGGCCAATTGTCTTGTAGAAAAACCCCTAAAAGTTCTCAAGCATATATGAGAAAATATATTTACTACTTCCTTTGCTCATATCGTAAAAAATAGTATGCAAGCTAATAGGCATGAATTAAGAAAATAAATAAATGCAAAGGAACAAAATATGAATGCAACGGTTTTCTGCATACTAATACTAATTACCAATTACTATACAGTGCATAATGTAGCTCGTTATAATAGGCAGAGAATTCAACACTCGTATTATTGCATACCATAATATGTGACTTGACTAAATAAAAACGGAAAGTTGTCAAAGTCAAAAGAGCATTATTTTTCAGTAGTTTTTCTTTGCGTGTACATTTTGGGCAGATGAAAATGCTAATTTTGTCTACTTTATTAAGACCAGTCTACAGCATATACATATATCCATCACTTTGAAAAGGATCAACTACAAAAAGTCACCAAATTATGATGTTAGATAAAAAAAACTAGTATTTATTATGGATCATAAATTATGTTTCAACTTGTTAATAACTGTGAGCACTTATTACTTACCTTTGTATTTTGTATGCGAGCTCACTTAATTATTAAGACGGTTTGCCATGCAACATGAAACAAGAAACTATTTAGAATTAGTTGATGCCATGAACAACTTTATGTTTTCTTGAAATTATGATTTTTTCCATATCGTAAAAAATAATGATTACCAAATACTTTTAAATATGAGCACGCTATTTTCATAACATTTTAAAAGTAAAAATGTATTTCATTTTCTAACAATTTTTCAACCTGATTAATAACAGGCATAAATACCTAATGATAATAATAAATAATAATAATTATTATTATTTTTCAGTGCAAAATAAATAACGCAAAAATGTAAAAACTGTTTTGAGCGGGAAATTTTAAAATTCTGACAAGACCCAAAAATCCAAAAATCAGAATTTTTCCAGAATTTTTTTAGTAAAACTGAATACAGAATAAAGTGGAATAAAGTTGATTTTTCAAGATTTATAAAGCGTGTTTGATAAAATTTTGTGATTTTTCTTGATATTTTATATTATACAGTTACTGAAAAAGAGATTCGACAGTGGCACAAGGGATTTCTAAAGGACTGCCCGAATGGACTTTTAACAGAACAGGTAAAACAGATCATAAAATCATAAACCTTTTTTCTTTTACTAATTATATAATAATAATAATATTTGTTTTATCTTTACTACAAGAGATAAACGAAATATAATAAACTCTATTAGTAGCTCAGTTAGTAGTATTTTTTGCTATAATATGATTATGATACATGATGTAGGTTACTTAATACTAGTTCATTTAGAGTAAGTAAAAGTAATAAGTAGGAAGAAATAGATTAAATAATGTTATTTATTATGACTTCTTTTCTGTAAATGGGAGCCCAGGCTCTTTCTTTCAAGTCACAAGTGTAATTACTCTAGAAGGACGGTATATTATTATGTCAGAAGTATTCTCTAAGGAAATTTTCTTGTCTCAATTTATGGTCTAACTTTGCTCTCTATTCTCTATCCTGTTTATCTTAAATAAAATACAGACATCTAACATCTAACACATAGTTACTGGAATATTATAGTATCTTTTCTTTTGGTATCAAAGTTATATCAAACCTTCTTTTATCTATAGAATCTAGATATAAATATATGTACCCACGTTTATATTAAATGTTCCTCTTTAAGGTACTCTTTTGTTTCTTTCTCTTCTACATTTTATTATTATCATTATTATTATTATCGGTAATTTAACATGATTGCGAAACAAAAAGTATATTTTTATTCTTATGAAAAGTGAAAATTGTGTCATAAGTATGAGCCAAAGTATGTAATTTTATTTTTACTTTGTACACTGTACATTGTATATATTTTTTAAAGCATACAATTATTATTATTACATGAATATGAATGCTACATGTGTGATAAAAGATACAAATGTTTTGTACATATAAAAGATAAAAGTAATACTATTTTTACGAGTTACGAGAATATTATATTGCAGAGAGGGAGACGTGAATAAGGTGAAAATAGCGTCATATTTGAGGTAGATAAAGAATAAAGAGTCCCCAAAGAGGAGAGAAAGAACAAAAAAAAACTCCTCTTTGCTTTTTGGAAGGAGGAAAAAAAAAGGGTCTGAGAATATAGAGATTTGAATTAGAATCCTCTTATTTTTTAATTTGAGTTTGTGTGCTTCTATTACACTATTATACAATATTATGCACTTTTTGTATAGCACATTATCATATATGTATAATCACAAAATGTTGCAAATATCCCACAGGGTTTCATAAAAATCTACAAACAGTTCTTTCCACAAGGAGATCCAACCAAGTTTGCTTCACTGGTCTTCCGAGTATTTGATGAAAATAGAGTAAGCTCCTTTTTTGTTTCTCTGACTTTCTCTACAATATATTCTACATTCTATATTACTACACATTTATATAGAAGTACTTTTCCTATCTTATAGGCTCTATTTTATTCTCGCCTTTTTCTTTCTTTCTTTCTTTCTTTCTTTTTATGTACTTGGTATTCTTCTCTAGTGATTACCACTTGGAGAGTTCCTTCTTTTAATTATATTTTATGGCTCAGACTGACTTTTCCTTCTATTTATTTTCTCTTCTCCTTTTTCCCCTTTGTACTATTTTCATCTACCTGTTTCCTCCTTCAACAGAACTCTGTTCTTTATTCTCTTTTTCTTGTCTTATTTGTATAATGAGAATGTAATGTAATCTACATACTATATGCATGTATTATATATGTATATTTGAAGTATTTTTACGTTTTACTTTTTTATGCAAATCATTAGTAAAATACTAAAAAATATTATATTATCATGTAATTCTTATCTATAATATTCTCTTTTATACTATGTATTTGCAGGACGGTTCTATAGAATTTGAAGAATTTATCAGAGCACTCTCGATAACAAGTAGAGGGAACTTGGACGAAAAGCTACACTGTGAGTTATTTAATACTTAATACTTAATCTTTTCTTTAAATACTTGATGTAATACTTTTGTATTTAATACTTGTTATCACATGAGTAAATACATATTATCTCATTGATGGTCTTCAAACTCCCAAAGTCTCAAGCTTCAACAAGAAAAGAATAAAACCTGTAACTATAAAGGACTTTTCATTTTATAAGTGCACTTGAAATATTTATATCTCTGAATTTTTACCTGTCTTTAGAATTATTTACGATTGGTGAGTTCCTCAAAAGAAGAGTCTTTTAGTCTTTAGGTTCAAGATACATTGTCAATCGTAATTTTATTGAAACTCATATTATGAAGCAATAATAATAATTAATAATAAATTATTACTTTTGATAAAATTAATTGTTCTGTCATTCAAAGTTCGAAAACCAAAACCAAAAAGAAGTTTTTGTTGGTTCCATTAGGAATTAGAAACAAAAGTTATCCAGAGAAATCAATATAATTGAATCGATTTTTAATTTGTAGGTTAGAGATTAGAGATCTTGAGTTAAAGTGTACACTCAAGGATTGAGGGATTTGTCGTTTTTGAGACAGCTCAAGGATGTGTTGATAACTCTTTTGTTTTGTTCCTCTTTTGGATTTTGGAACCAGAAGAACTAGCCAACACAAGTAAATATAAAAGAAGCAGATCTACCATAGAAAGTAGAAAATAGAAAGAACAAAGAAAGAAATAGAAGAGCAAACGAAACCAAACTTAAGTTACTCTGTTCCGTGTTTTGTATTTTGGCCGTGTTTGGTTAAAATACTTGTGAAGGTTTGGAAACTGTGAACAAACAAAAAGATTTTGAAACTTTTTTATTCTGCAAAAAAAAGTACCCAGCACATTACATAAGTACATGTAAGATGTAGATTGTAGATACAGGATAGATACTAGACACAGGACACAGTAATATAATAATATAACATGTATAATAAAATATGTAAGACGTACAATGGACAATGTTCAATGGACAAATCCAACGAGTCACTTGATTTTCCTCCACTCTTTTTACTTTTTATCAGTATGCCCATTTAATTCTTGTACTCTACTTTATAGGATTTTTGTCTTGTCTCTTGTCTCTTTTCAACTCTTTTAGTTCACTAAGCCACAAAAGTTTTACGCCTTTTCCCTCTTTTTTTTGTCATCTTCCTGTTCTTTCCGTTTCCTCTGTTTCTTTTTCTGTTTCTACAACTTTTTCTAGTTTTCTAGTCCTCTGTCTCTTTTTTTTCCTGTCTTTGGACGTTCCTAAAATCATGCTTTATTTTTTATTTTTATACAAAGTCCCAAGTACAAAAATATGAACCATTCCTTCTTCATTGTTCATTGTTCACCGCAGTTTGGCTTAATGCTTCTTCTGTCTTGTATCTTTTATCTTTTATCCGCATTACACAATATTACACATTACAATGCATTCCGGATGCA